>JAANBB010000329.1:0-46371 GCA_014621425.1 Cylindrodendrum hubeiense
CGCTGCCCGCGAGCTGCAGCGCGGGCGCGGAGCGCATGTAGTTGCAGACGAAGCCCGAGGACGCGCAGCGCTTGCAGCTTGGTTTGGATTCATCGCACTGGGGACGAGTCAGATCAACGGGGGTTCTTTAAGATACTGCTCGGGCTCATGTAATACAATTTCTGGCACGAGAATGCAATTGCTGGCATGAGACGACGCGAATGGGTGGACTGACCTTGATGCTGCGGAGCTTACAGTTGCCGCATCCTAGGCGGGACTTGCGGTGGGCTTTCCGCTGGCGGACCACAACCGTTTTCGTGTTGTCCTCTGCAGCAGTCATAACGAGCTATGATCGGCCGGGGTGGATAGTTGTCGAGTGGTTCAATTGATGAGCGCCGTGAGATGAGGCGAGACGTTGCCCGGAGATATCGGAGGTAGGCCTGGCCACTGGCTCGGCAGAACGACGCGCTTGTGGATGCCCTGGGCTAGAACAGGTTATGCCAACGGGGTCATGCAACTCTTCTGATTAGAACCACTCAATCCATCATTGTTGCAAATCATATGCCTGGCCCGATTGTATCACGGAGGTTGTGGTTGAAAGCGGTAATTTTGATCAACCAGCAAGGCTCCAAAAACAGTACTAGCTGAAACCGCTCCTCGCACTCGGAAGGATCATCATAGTGGTGACATCATAAAACAGTCATCAGCCCTACAACCCCAGTATGTTGTCCCTCGCATACACACAAGATCGTCACCGCCAAAACTTTTACGACATCATCGACATTTCCTTGGCCTGCTTTCACTGTATTTAATCTATCTCCCCTGTATCACCACCCTGTAAAACAATCCATATTGTTGCTTGTAGGCCCCCACGCAGTATCCATAGGATCATCTGTTACTAAAGAGGACATGCCTCCGTTAGTGACGCTAGCTCCACGTGGTATTCTTAGACATGCCCCAGAGGCTCCACGACGAAACATCCCCATGACCAAGCCCCGGAATATCGCTTCATGCGCCAGCTGATGTTGAAACAGAGGCGCCTGAACCGACAGTCCTGCCGCTTGTCGCGGTACACGATAAGGTCGAATACACGAATGCACTAAACATGGCACCAGAGTCAAGATATGAGTACTTCATAAAATAGATAATAAGAGAGTATACGTGATGTGGTATCTGATAAAGTGAGTCTGCCTCTCCTGGATGCATCCATGTCCATTGTTCCGAAACAATCCCAAAGACAAGATCATATCCAAGGTGTGAATGATCTGTACGCTGCCTTTCTCGCCTTTTATATGTGAAACAAAACGCCAGATGGAACCAGATAGGAAAACAGATAACCCAACGCCGCCAATGTCCATTGCATTGGTACCGACCGTATCCAACACATTCCATTCCATGCAGCCCGATGCTTGCTGTAGTAGACAGTTTGACAAAAAGAAAAATTAGAGTAGATGAGGATTTCGTTGTGAAACACCATCGAGTGTGTTTGTAGGGTTTTGGAGACTTGCTCCATGTGCTTGGGCGCAGTAATTCGTCATCACATCACACAGGCGGCCAGCGCATCACCCGACCCTTGCGGCTCGGCGCGTGATAGCCCCCATATCGAGAGTGATTGGTGGGCGGGAAATTTCCATACTCCTGCTGGGCATCCTGCCGCCCGGTGTACTGGGATGGGCCACATTGACCCGTCCTGTCCTCTCAAGAATTCTTGGAGGTGTTTCATCAGAGTCTGATGCCGAGTCGGAGTCGGGGCCGTCATAGTCCGCCAGTCTGGCGAAGTAGTCGGCAAGACCGTCCACGCTCGGTGTACCCACCACAAGGTCGTAGCACGGGGGAGGCGTCATGACCCCCTCACGGAGAGAGGGTGGCGCGACATCGTCCTCAAAGGCCGGCGGGTTGAAACTCGGGGCCCTCATCAAATGGATGGGTCGTGGCTCGTTTGCCGCGTTATGGGCCAGGTGCGCAACCTGCGGCGGCGCAGGGAGGGTGTCGCTGCTTTGGTTTACACCAGAAAGCGTTCCAGTGGAAGAGCTGGGCGAGATATCGGTAGGGATGCTCATGGCGTCGGGGCATCCACAGCTGGACTGGCAGGCCGTGGAAGGTCCCATAGCGCCCGAGTATGCGGGGAGGTTGGTGTTGGCGTGAGTGGCTCGGCAGTTAAGAACAGTAAAGGGTGAATCGATGCTGATCTCAAAGTGCTTGCGCTTGGTGCCGCTAGGGTCATCGGGATCGATGCGGCTGATTCGCATCACCACCTGTCTAGGGTTAGCATGTGTCTGATAGATAGATACTTCAAAAATACATACCTTGATCCAGTGGTAGACGTTGACATTCTTCCAGCTGCAGTCGGGGTGAAGTCTCAACTCCTTGTTCTTCGCCATCATCTCGCATGTCGGGATCTGCACATTGGCTTCAATCTCGGTCGCGCCCCAGAAGTGCTCCAGTCCCAAATCCAAGTCTCCTAGCATGTTCTCGCTGGGTTCGGGTAGTGGCTGGGCGGTTTGGTGACGCCTTGCTGCCTCAGAGGCTCGTCTCCGGGCCGCAGCTTCGCGAGCTTCGCGTCGTTGCTGGGGGGTCAGCTCACCACCTTGGAGGAAACGCAGGTCGGAGCTCTCCCATTGCTCATCAAGGGGCTTGCCAGCGGTCTTCTCAAGGAGCAAGATCTTGCGACCGGGGTCCTTTCGAGTGACGCGCTTGTCGTTTGTCCAGTACTCGATAGACTCGGTCACGAAGACCTTGAGCTTGTGCACCTGGACCTTGGCCAGGGGCGTCAGCTTAAAGGCAATAGGAATTTTGCTGCCAATAGGGAAGCTCTTTCCCGAGATGACAATGTCGTAGTGCAGCTGGTCCTCCCACTGTCGGCTGATGGAGATGGGCTCCGACATCTCGAGCGAGAGTTGGTCGGGAACTCGGACAATGGACAACTCCTTAGTGCCGTGAAGGTTGGGCCTGAAGGCACCAGCGCGATCGACGGTCGCCAGAAGCTCCCAGGTGACAGATCCAAATTGCAATTTGGTCGTCTCGAGCTGGTGATGGTCGATGGGGAGCTCGAAGGAGTAATCGTAGACGCCCGGGTAAAAGACCTTGTAACCCTTCGCCTGAATAGGTGTGGCGATCGGGCTCTCGTCCTTTTGGAAGCTGCGTGACTGAGAGTTTTGAAGCGACAAGCGCTTGATTTCCTTAGCAGTCAGGTTGTTGCGATGCGATGACTGGTTAGAGTTAGAGTTGCTCGCGCGGGTAGCTACACTGTTGGAGCTGGCGTTGGCGTTATCGTTTTGCGAGGCACACTTGAGTTGGTAGGTGCATTGGTTTCCGTAGTCGGTCTCCCAGCCATCGTTCATGGCGTTGAAAAATGTTAGGACCTGAGTGCGTAGGCTCTCCTCCTGAAAGTCGACCTGCTTCAAGGGCGGGATGCCCTCTGGCCACTCAGTGCGGGCACGGCCAAGCAGCTTAAGCTGGACAGCCTTGATCTTGACATTTTTGGTGATGCGCAGCTGAAGTTTGCCTCGGAGCAGAGCAGTGCCGGTGTGGCCGTCGCGGTGGCGGTTGCCATCGTGTTCGAAACCAGAGAGGAAAATGTTCTGTTCGGCGAGCACGATGGAGCACGATACACCGCTTCCGGAGGCAACGGGTTTGGGGACTTCGGCGACGAAGGAGGTGACTGAAGATTTGGAAGCGTTGCTGCGATTGATGAAACTGTGGGGATTTGCCATGGTGAAACCGGCCGGCATCGCCGGATTTACGACTCGAGACGCCATTTCTGAGTCTGAATTGGTTGAGATGAAGGGAGTTGTGGACGTGGCTGAGGTGGTCAAAGTCAAATCATGTGTCGGTGACTCGGGACGGGTGTCGTCATAGGCAGGCGGGGGTCCGGTTGCGCTTTCCCCAGTTGATCCGGCGGGAGTGGCAGGTGCCCAGGTCGCACGACCAAATGCGGGCGGGGGCGCGTCGGATCTTGCAGCAGTAGCGGGCGCTGCACTAATACGGGCAGCAGTGACAGTACTGGTGACAGAACTGGCGACAGCGGAAGAGGATGCCGATGAGGATCCGAGATTGGTGGTGGACGTGGAAAATGTTCCCAAAAGCTTTCCCAGGGGCCTGAATGTCACAGAGCCGTCGTCGGGGGATTCGGCTCGTCGGCGAGCTCTGGATTTCGCTGCTCTCCGCTTCTCGTTGGCGCGACAGTTTCCGGGCTGCAACGATGGCGTTTGACGCGGGGGCGGGGGGCTTGGAGGCTGATTCTCGGGGCGCAGTTCTCTGGGTATGTAGCCCGAGGGGTAGCTCACGATGTGGATTGCTTGCGGGCGAGCTCTGCGAGGCCCAATGAGTGGAGCAGGGAAGCGTGCAACGGTCGACTTCTTCTTGTTGAGACGCGGGCGGTAGTAGATGTTCTCGTGGGCGGTGATCCAGTTGGAGCGGCGTTGCTTCTCGGCGGGTGCTGTCATGATGGTTAACGGGCGGCTACAGCCAAGAGTGGCGATGATGTATGCCCAGCCGGTGAGCTTTCTTGAATAGGCAAATGCAACGCCAGCGTAGAGAGATATGAACAGAGATGAGGGAAGAGAAGGCTTAGGATCTTGAGGATATTATAAGCAAAGAAGAGAGGCCAATGCAAGGGCAGATAGAAGGAGCACGCGCGCAAGGGAGGTGCTTGGACTTATAACCGCCGGTTGATGCACACCAGAGCAAAGCGGGACCAGGTAATGGACTATTTACCTAGGTCTCCATAGTATTGAAGGGTGAGGGGGCGGGGAGAGACGGTGTGTAGTAGAGATGGGGCCGGGAGGGGAGCACAGGACAAGAAAAGCACCCGGCTAAGGGATCCTATATGCGCTGGCACAACAAGAGGGTGAGGGTATCCATACAGGCGACACCGACAAGGACGGGGAGACCAACGCGCTAAGCGGATTGGTCGACGGCGCCAGAGTCTGGGCAACAGTGACGAGGGCCAGGGTCTAGAGTGAGGGAGACAATGGGCTGGGCTTAGTGCGGACGTTTTGATGGCGGCGTTGGCGGGGTGGAGATTTTGCGGGCGGGCAGGGGTGGGAGCAGGGCGAGAGGGAGGGGAGACAGGGATTCGACGTGAGGAGGTGAGGAGGATGGGTGAATGTGAAGTGGCGGCGTATGGTGTGGAGATGGATGACGCTGATGTGGAGGTGAACGAGGATGGAGCGGATGGAGAATTATTTGTTTTTTTCTCTCTCGTGTTGACGGAAAAAATTGCAATTGTAGAAGCGAGTGTGCTGGCAAAAGCGTGAGGTAAACAGACGGGGAGAGATGGAGAATTGGCGTGCAGCAATTGGCAGTGGAAACAAGAAAATGGCCTAAACGGGCAACACGAATGCCATCATCGAGGCCCAAGACCGGGGGGTGAGGGCTGAGAGGGTGTGCATGGATCGAAGCGCATGACGAAAATGAATAACCAGACGCAAAAGAAAGTCGGATTCAACCACAATTTCCAGACTCAAACCAAGAAAGCACGTACCTTCACAGGGAATTTGAAACAGCGTCAATGGATTGTTAGGCCAGGGCGTGTTTTGAGGCCGGGCCGGGTGGAGCTTATCTGCTGGGCTCAGAGATTCTGGGTTCTGGGCTCTGCTGAGCGGCGACGGCGACGGCGATGAAGCTGAAATCGCCCACAAACGCTTGAGCCAGCAAGGGGGCCTGTCCTGTTTGCCTTGAGTCGAGTTCTTGGCACACGACTCGGGTGGTACACACGCGCCCCAAACGAGCGGCGGAGCTGTGATTAGATGTGATGGCGGTTTAGCCGCGTGAGCTCAACTCAGCTTGCGGGTT
The DNA here is from genome assembly GCA_014621425.1 of Cylindrodendrum hubeiense. NCBI lineage: Eukaryota > Fungi > Ascomycota > Sordariomycetes > Hypocreales > Nectriaceae > Cylindrodendrum > Cylindrodendrum hubeiense. The sequence continues at coordinate 5,776 of JAANBB010000329.1, forward strand.
GGATCCCAACGAGAATAACCGGCGCGCAGCAGTTGGTAGATTGCGGACAGACAAGCCGGGCGGCGTAGCTCCCAAAGAAGGAAACCCGCAAAAGAGGACCTTGTTCGTTTTAGCTGGTGGTGAGACCAGGAATAGACTGGGAAACGACCGGGCAAGCCAGTCGAGCCAGGAACGAGAGTCAAGGTCTCGGCGGCGCAGAAGGAAAAAGCAGTGGCTCTGGCCCTGGGCTGAGATCTGAGACCGGCGAGGGCGACGGAGCGGCGGTAGGATGGCGCGAAACGGGGTGCGGTTTTCGGGGGGCGTGCACGCGCGCGGGCTGCTCAGCGAAGACGTCTAGAAGCTGGTCGGTGGAATGGCAAAACGGGCCTGTGCTCTGCTAGAGGGCGGTACGGCGAGGACAGATGGCGGTCGGGGAAATGGGAAGCTGGGAGTCGGCGCTTTTATGATATGCCCAGGCAGACGTCTCGGGAGGTGAGGGCGAGAGGTAAAGAAGGGTGGGATTGGGGATGACGGCAATGGAGACTGGAGACGGAGGGAGAGAGACAGGGCGAATTATTATTCGTTTCTGCTTCTCCTCCATCTGTCATAAACCGAGCCAGCAATATGCGGCCCTAAGCCCAGCTCAGCCCAGGCCAGGGAACCAAGGGAAACCATTCGACAGCGCTGCCAACACAGCCGCCGAATTAACTTCTACTGGTGCCGTGTAAACGGCCGGGTCCCGTTTCTCGCAGGCAACGGGACGCCGTGCCATTGGGTTCAGGGCCCTACAAAGTACATGCTACCACAGGAACAAGGCCATTCCGGCCGCTGCCACCCCGCTGACGCGGCGCCCACTGCGCCCAAGAGCGCCTGTGACCCTACGTAATGCGGCCCTGCTGCGGGCCCAGCCGGTGTCGGTGCCGGTCTCCCATGCGAGGCTCACCTCACTAGGCAGAGCACACAGCGAATACCGACCGCGAGGTGGCTTCGCTGCACGCTGACTGATCGAGTGGCGGCATCCCCGTTTGCCGAACCGCCGATGCCAATCCAAATTCCTTGATTCTTGTTGGCCTCGATGGTTCTGCTGCCATGGTACATGCCGAGACGTCCGCCCCGCGGGGAAAATGCAGGTGCATGAAAGCTGTGGCCGCTAGTGTGTTGATGATTGATGACGACGGAAGTGCCAGCTGGCGTCCGCTTCACATGGAATCTTGTCTGGGCGCCGGAAGAAAGGCACCTCCCGCTGAGCGAAGGATCAATGGATGATGTCGCGACGGGGCGCCACGCTTCAGCAGCCTCGTCCCCTACTCGACGGGCACAATGCGGATATTGTGTCGTCCAATGCTCTGTGGGAGCGGTTGGTGTGCGGATATGCCCCTCCGCCTTGACGACCGACGTAGCGATCCTCCGAGGGTCGACGAGACGTGTTCGCTTTCATGGATCAAGCCTGTAAGACGCAGCGCAGATCGATGAAGGGTTCCCGTGGGGATGCGTTAGCATTCAAACGCGATCGGGCAGATGGGAACACGTCTGTCCAATGCCATCCTACACTCACGGCATGTTCCCGAGTTTGTTTGAGCCTCTTTCTTGAGCCTCCTGTTGCATAGCCGTGCCATCGGGTTGGTCTCACATGCACTCAGGGTTCTCTTGCCGCCGTACCACTCTTCAGTACCATGCCATGTCTTGCTTGTTTTGTCTCAATCCACAATCGACACTCCGACTCTTCCGTTCCATTGTCACCCTATCTAAGTTTAACTCGACCTTCCCGCATCCGTCCGCCAACCAGTGCTCATCAGGCTGTCGCCCAGAGCCGCTCACGCACACACATATACACATGAAAATAAAAATAAAAAGAAGTGCCGGACATTCCGGGTGTGGGACCTTGGGTGCCGGTGCATGATCGCAGGCCCCTTCACGGTGTTTCGACAGCGCAGCAAACGACCAAGTAGCGGCGCGTACTGCGACTGGCGCCATGTGACGAGACACGCCACACGGGGCTGCGAGGAGAGGGCTTCTGATGCCATTTCACGGGCATTCTGATCTGACCGACAAACCGGGGCCCACCGTGCACCGCGCACCGCTTGGACGACGGTTCCTTTCCTGCCAGCTTGAACCAGGAGGAAGAATTCAGGATGCCCATGTTTCAGAGTCGTCTGCCTGTGTTAAAGTGAGCTCGTTTTAGAGCCTTCAGGGACCCCTGGGGCGTTAGTGGGGGCATGGTGAAGCGTTGGCGCTGGCGCACTTGTCGGGCGGCCAAATAAACTGCAAAGACATGGGCTAAGACGTTTTCGCATTGAGAATGCGATAGGGCAAGACCGCTGGAACCGCCCGGTCTCAGTGGCAGTTCCAAGGACGAACGGAAATCAGACTTGTGCCGGCAGGGCGATGCTCCGGTCCACTGGAAAGCTTGGCCCTGGGGCTGCCAGCTCATCCAACTGCCGATCGCCTAGTGAATGCCTTGGATCTTATGCAAGTCGACAGGCATCGCCTCGCCGTTAGTCAACACGGCAAAACGACAGCCTCGCCGCGTCTCCCAGCAGCGACGCCGGGACGCGTTCTTCCATCTTCAGGGCATTAATCCCCTGTAGATGACCTGTCAAATTGCAATCGGGACGAAGATCTCGTCCTGTTGCTGGGCGGGCCCGGGGCCAGTGCGTCGCACGCCTCACAATCGCACGAGGCATCAAAGCAGTTCACGATTAGTGCAACAACACCATCATTAGTTGTGATCCAAGAATAACACTGCCTGTGCACCGATATTGATGGGCTCATTCCCGCCACGCCCCACCGCATCTCTGTCATTTAATCAAGGGAAGCTCGAAAGAAACCTTCTAGCCGACGTTGTCGAAACATTCGCCTTCGTTTCGGTGATGACCGTGATTAAACCATGAACCACCGGCGCCACGGTCTAGACCGGGGTCCCCGGGCTCCCAGCGTCGCCTCGCAGGGATCGACACAGGTGAGGTCATTTTACTCCGTGAAATGTGACGGCGGTTTTCCTTCGAGAACATTTTGGTGCCTGCCCTATCTTTTGGCTGCGAGTGACCTTTATCGGTCCTATGGTTGGTGGCTTTACTTTCAATATCGCGACATGGCGCAAAGTTGTACGTGACACGGCCCCATGAGGATTGGAGAAGTCATCTGGGGAAGGTGTCTCACAAAAACAATGGCACGCAGACACAGATTATCACCGTGACCGTTGCATGTGCGCACCGAGAATGTGCGTTTCCCATTCCCCCACATCGAATTCGGATGTGGGGGATGGAATTTCCATGTGCTCTAGATGCATCGTTGACTCAGCCAGAGACATTGGATTCCGCATGTTAGACGAGACGAGTCCAGAACGTCGTCTAGGAAAATTCCCATGTTGAAGCTTGCGCCGATTTTCCGGCTGGGCACTTTAAGAAATTTGTGTGTCGCATCGTGTTCGGGAATCCGGCGCCCACGTGCGGTGGAATGGTCGCTGTGGCCGTGTTATCTCCTGTAGCCTCTACACACAACCCAGCGTGGTACAGAGTACGCGACAGACCTCAACACCACGTTCATCATGACGACAAGCCCAAAAGGGCCACTGGCCCTGTCAATCTTGTGGCAAAAAAACACGCAGCCGGTAGATCCGCTAATCGGATCGCCAGCATAACCCGCCACATCGTCACATTCGCCGAAGTTTGTGTGACACGGCTGCCGACGTCGGCCTGCATGCTACGAGTCGAATGTCTTGTCAGCTCGATGCATGTCTGTCAGCAGTGCTACGGCTACGGTAGCCACGAATGCTACGCACACAAAAAGAAACGAAAGAAAATCTCAGTCCATCATATGATCTACCCGAATGCCGACTAAGATCCCTTCTTGAGGGGCAGATGTCGGTGTTCGCCCGCTCCTATCACCGGCGTTCAATGGCCTGGGCCCCGTCTTTCGGAGCCCCGTCCCATCCGGAGTCCTCGCCGGGTGGATGCCGAGCGAGCCATTTCTCGGCCCGCGGCCTTTTTCCGCTTCAGTGACTGACCAGCCCTCTGTGTAGGCTTCTGTTCGACGTCTTTCTTTTGATCTCGTTGGTCCAATTATTTAGTGAACCCGGTGCGGGTTTCCTCGTCCATACTACTTGCTGCTCGTTACCCACTTCTCACCGTACTTTGGCTGCAGATTCGTCAAGTCAGGATCGACCCATTCTGCGCATGCATGCACCCTCAGCTCGGCCACTTTTTTCTTCTTCCATGAAGAAATTTGCTGGCCCAATACGCGCCTGGCTGACACATCCGCTGCAATGAGGGTCCTCTCAAATGTGGCTGGATGACTTTGTGCCCTGGTGCTTGTCGGGTTTCCTTGTGGTCCCTGCAGTCTCACGCGGTTCTTTGAGAACCCGAGTGGCTGGATCCCTCAGATTAAAAGACTGGATGAACAGATTGAAGACCAACAGTAATAACCCCGTTGCTATTGGTCCAGGGTGATTAGAACTCATATTATTGCCCAGAACTGCATCTAGCTAAAAGTCACGTCGTGCGACACGACATAATAAAAGACCCCGACATGTCAGCGTGCTCATTCATATGGGACAACACATTAAGCTAATCTAAGACGCATTCATCTACAGGTCTGTTCATGGCCTAAGGAAGGGAATCCTCTTTCCCACCTCCGGCTATGAGTTTGAAGGCGTTGGGGGTCTAGCCAACCCTCCTCCACCAGGAGTTCCAAGAACCGACTGCGGCTAAAAGTCCGACCTAACATTCGCCACATGCTTCCCATACACTCTATCAACAGGTCTATCATTGCATCCGCTTCAGAAGGTTTACTGTAGTCAAAGTTTCACCACTCCGTCGTGCAGTAGCATGTTTTGCGACTTCGATACTTGTTAGCATTCAAGTGATACGACGGATGAAGGTAACCATTACTCTCATTGACATCCTCGAGTACGTTGTCAAACATTTGGGTGGTCATCTACGTAGGGTATTCATGCTGGCGAAATTTATAGTAAAGCGATGATTTGGACGAGCAGGATAGGCCGGCTCCAAACTCAGATGCCCATTTCCGAAGCTGATCTCGCTTGGTTCACACATTCACTCCCCAAGGGAGTCCCATGGGATTGTCGCGCTTCTTAATCTCACTCAAGACTTTGTTAAATGCTGCCACAGACTTTTCCACAAGAGTGTGAATGTTAACAGGGTACTGAGTGGTTTGAGGCATGCGGTTAGGTGTTTGTGACGGAATTATGAAGTCGGAAGGAATAGGGCAGAACTTGCCTTCAAAGACACAAACATTATCCTGACTGATAAAATAACCCATTATATACATGAAAATTCGATTGTGAATCATCATCATGGCATGTCTATTCAACGAAGGGGATTGAGAAGTGATTGCCGTGGAATTCCGACATTCCTTCACGGAGCTTGAGTGTTTGGAGAAACTTTGACACGTGACGTTAGTAATATCGCACGTTTAAAGGTCCATGTGGTCTTTTGAATAGTGGGAGGCTTTAACTAGGAGCTGCTGATGTTTTTATTCTAAGTAATGATCTTGTGCAGGTTGCACGTTGACGCCGTACTGAGCTCTAGGGTAGGTACACCACGACGCTGGAAGAGTGAATTCTCCCAACTGTACCAGTTTAACCCCCGACCGTCAATCACGATTAGACTCACATGAGATATCTGCTGTAATAACGGAATTACTGCAACCTATGGGTTTGTAAAGATGCTCTACTGGTTATAACGAGCAAGAGAAGGTTTGCCGACTCAACCGCCCAAACCACCAACATGTGATAATACCATGATGCTTGAAATCAGAAGAGAGAGAGAGACAGAGCTAGATACATTTCTTGTGTTATAAAGTTTTGATTTGTATTGACAACTGGGTTGAGGGTGGTTTAATATCACGTTGTGGTTGATGGAAGTCACAAGAGATGTTATCTCTAGATAGATTGAAACTGGATATCGGAAGCACACCCGCGACCTAATGAACCATGACTCATTTCCCGATACCGCAATGGGACGCTAGGAACAAAAGAAACAAAGGCCATGCGTGACAGCTATCAATTAGCGTATTTTAAACTATGGCGTAAAAGGGGCCAATCGGCGGGGGCTTACTGTAGCATGCACACCAGGATCGGATCGAGGAGGGTTGGATATCAGCACGAGGTTATGCCGGCTTTAGGGCGCCGCATGATTTGGACCTATCAAACGGCCCTGGCATCTAGATTGCTTGACCGACTAGCCTACGTTCTCAACATTGGCGGCAGGTGTCGGCATGTTTCGCACTTTTGATCCAATTTGGCATGGGAAAGGCGTGCGGGGGACCAGTAGCGGTTGGTTAACACGGTGGAATTCAACCACCGATGGTCTCACACGAACTTCCAGATAACGACTAGTTCGTCCGGGTTCTGTGCCATGTGGAAGAAAAAAAAGGCTTTATCGACTCCGGGAGCGGAGCCGACCCACTTTCCCGGCTTGTATAATACTTGACCGGGGACGACAATCTTTCGAATTTGTGAGCCCAAGACAGGATTTCTTTCAACAATCTGGTTCACTTTACGAACGATAAGACGAGAATCGAATCCATGAGCTTCTTGGATCCTCCCCAAGCGATTTGCCGGCCCGGCGAGGAGCGAGTTGCTACCCCTGTGCCAATGTCGGCATCGGATGCCGATGCCGAAGCCGATGTCGAAGCCGGTCAGCAGCAGGACCCCGAGCAACCATTGGAATCGACACCGCGAGACATCGAATCGACCTGGGGCGCGTGGTTGTGCGTATTGGGGTCATTCATGTTTCTGGTACCATCATTTGGTAAGTTGATGGAGTGTCATTCCTACCCTCTCGTCGTGTTCTGATACCGTTATCTAGGCTTCATGCAATCTCTCGGAACGATTCAATCGTACCTCAGCATCAATCAACTCAGCGACTACTCAACAGGTGAAGTTGGATGGATCAGCAGTGTGTACTTGTTCCTGTCGCTGGTCCTTGGCCTCCTCGTTGGCCCGGTTTTCGATGCGCGAGGCCCTCGGATCCTTGCCCCGGTCGGCGCTGTCTTGATGATTGCCACGTACTTGCTCATGGCGGAGTGCAAGATGTACTGGCAGTTCATGTTGTGTCTTGGCGTTTTCGGAAGCATTGGTGCCGCCCTGACCATGGTTGTGGCCGTGTCCGCTGTGGGAAAGCTGTTCGTCCGCCGCCGGGGCTTCGCGATGGGCATCGCCCTGGCCGGGTCATCCATCGGCTCCATCGTCTTTCCCATCATGTTGCGCTCTACCTTCCCCGGCCTGGGATGGAAGTGGTCTATGAGAATCACGGGGTTCTTTGCTGCTGGGCTCATGCTCCCGGCCCTGCTCTGTTTTCTACCGTACCAGCGACTCGTCCCGGCTACCAACCAACCGACGACCAAAGGATCTGCCTTGAACCTAGGCGCCTTCCGAAACCCGGCATTCAACCTCGTTACTGCCAGCATGTTTATGCTGGAATTTGTCATTTTTGGAACAGGTGCCCTGCTGCCCACCATTGCCACTGGAGCGGGGTTCACACCTGAAAACGGATTTCTCTTGCTTGCTATTATCGGCGGCACGTCGACCATTGGCCGAGTGGTTCCTGGTATTGTTGGTGACCGAGTGGGCCATTTCAACGTCATTCTCGCAATGATGGCCATCACGATTGTGTTTATGGGAACATTGTTTGTACCATTTGGAACCACCTCGGCACCGGTTTTGTACGCTTTCTCGGCCTTGTGGGGTGTTGGATCAGGGTCTTTCTTATCAGTCACACCAGGTAAACATCCTATCATGATTAAGTGATGGTACGGAGCATTTCTAACATGGACTAGTTTGCCTGGGGAAAACATGCGAGGCCAAGGAGTACGGCACATACTACGGTAACTTCTCAACGCAAATTACTGCAGATATCAACTGATCATTTCTCTAGGAACAATGAACTTCGTCGTCGCCTTCTCGCTTCTTGTCTCTCTCCCTTTGAGCGGTATCATGCTTGACAACATGGGGGCGCAGCCTTTGGCGGGTCTCTACATCGCAATTCTCTTCGTTGGTGCGGTCTGCATGTTTGCAGCACGGGCACTTCTCATTGGAAAATGGCTATCTCCGACGACTATAATTTAGGCCCCGATCTCATTCAACATCTTCAGGGAATGAAATTTATGGGTAAACCTTTATTCATGATTGGTAATTATCGGATGTTTTGGTGGATTTAATGATCGCGGAGTATGGGCGCCTCTCAATACACAAGCCGGAGTTGATGCGTTCAAAAATTAGGGATTTAATGGGCGGAAAAGAAGGAAAGGAGAAAACGGGAAATGCATTGGGCAACATGGCGTTTTCTTCTCTTTTTGGTTCACAGGCGAAAATGGGAGAATAAGGACAAGCGAGATGGGACACGAAGCCATTTGAACGAACACATTTGATGAGGTGCGAGTTGTAACGATGAATAGCAACCAATTAGGAGTTGCTGAGAGTTGTATATGAGAAGAAAAATAACAAATAATAATGTCTGATAGATTTAAATCCCAGCTTGATAGAGGTGACACTCGTGACGTGACGCTCTTCTACCATTCATCTACTTCCCGAGGCTGCTCCTCATTGCCCAACAAGCTGATGACTATGAATCTCCTGCCGCAGCTTCAGCCTTCGTCTCCTTGCCTGACCGTCGTAGCTGGAACCCTTCACGCAATATGTTCACTATCAGCGAGTTGGCTAGAGGAATTTTGCGCTCGCCGATAGCCTGGTTTATCACCTCCTCCTCCGTGGCCCAGACAAAGTCCTGGTGCTCATTCGGGTCCAGCTTCACTTCCCGTGTGTCGATCACGTCGACCTCAAATGAGAATTTGCACCAGAATATTTTGCCAGTTCGGTTTGTGAATACGGCGCCCGGCTTGCCGTTGAAGCCGTCGGGGATGACGTGCTTGACGTGTCGGGCAACTAGCCCAGCCTCCTCCCACAACTCGCGCGCGCAGCCATAGAGGACACTGGGGTCGTCGTCGTCAACGGCACCGCCGGGGATCTCCCAGAGGTTAGGCATGCTGTCGTTGGGGGCGCGTTGGACGAGGAGGATGCGGTCCTTGTCATCGAAGACGAGAGCGCCCGAGGCGAGGCCGTCCCATGTCTTTTCATTCAACTTGAGCCACTGCGGGCCGGGGATGTTCCACTCAGAGACTGATTCATCGAAGGTGAAGTCGAGCCCTGGCGGTGATTTGGCGACGGATGGTGCCTCTGTCATTTCGGTTCTGCTTTATGCTGAAGGTGGTGAGGGAATATTCAAAGATTTGGCTGAGGCGCGATTGCTCAGTCACTGTGGAGGTGGAGGTTTATTAAGTGCTGCAACCACACGCTAATGACAGTCATCGCATCACAGCCACGCTGTATGTTGTTTCATGCGCACGAAATCAGGCAGCAGCGGCAGAAATCTGTAAATAATATCGAGGATTTGGCAATTGAAGCACCAGAAAATTGGTTCGCCAATCGGACAAGGCAATTCAAGCTATGATGCAAATACGAAGTTAGGTGCCTGCCTACTCTCTTGATCCCAATGCTCGTCGGTCGAGGACAATTCCTGCTTGATCGCGTGAAGCTCGATTAGGTTGAGTCCAAGAATACTACTTCTATTCTGTCCTTGGGAACCGAATTTCTTTTGGCTGCTCAAAACCCATGTTTCTCCCAACGTCTAATTGCCTGCAAGACGCCGTAGGACGCAGCTAGACCACGATAAAGAATATGCATATGAGTGTAATCATGGGAGCAGAAAGTACTATTAAATATATTTCACAGCGCAAGGCGCAGCCCATCCCGGTGACGGGAGTAAGGCTGAGCCTGATAGCTACGCAACCGACATGATGTATGCAGCCGAATGCAGCAGCAGGGGAGGCAGCAGCACAGGAAACAACACAAGTAGAAGCTACTGTATTAGGTCTCCAGCATCTGCATCATTCTGGTTTTATCTAAGAGGGTTACATACATGTATATGTATTTAGGATAGCTCTTTGTTAATTATTCATGGGAGCTGGTATTGGGCAAGTTTATGCGAATAATAATGTTACAGAGATTTTCCGTCTTACGACAAATAGTATATTTACAAGAATATAACCTTGAGGTCAAATTCAAAACCATGCTAGCTGAAGGTGATTGTGAATCTGCAGCAGCTCCGTAAAACGCGCCGTCTGTTGGTTTGGGTATTCCGCAGGCTGCTTGAAGGTTTCGGGCACATCAGGATAATGCACCGGTGCATGGGTTGTGAAGTGCTCTGGGACCTTGAGGAGGTCTTTATTTACAATATTCGCTTTGACCCAAGACCTGTGTTGAGGAAGCGAAGCTGAAGCACTCCTCCGGGACTCCGCCGGCCGGACCACAGGGGCCTTGGGATCCCCGAGTCTCAACGTGTCGGCGTAGGCTCTGGTGATGGCAAGCCACTCCTCATCGTAGTATAGGGAAAATTTCCCTTCATCGTTGGGGATTGAGAATCGCGCGTCGTCTGTGTTTGGGCGGGCGGGGAGCTCAAGCTCTCTCAGTTCCATGAACAGCCTTGCATGGGCACTAGGCTTGTGTAGACCAAGGAACTCAGTCTTCGGCTGTGAACCCGCAGGCTTCAGCGACGAGGTCGTCAATGAAGAGGAAGTGTGGGACTCGGGTTGGGCCTGAAAAACCGGGAGTGACTCTCTTATTTTCTCTGGCACAGGCAGCGCCTTGACGGACTCCTCCAACGACATGTTGTTTTTGTATTCCACAGTGGCATTGAATCTGATGTGCATGTGCCCTGAGAACCAATATGGCGGCCGAAGATGGTTCATGACCTCTGCGGCAGGCTTGCTTCCTAGGTTGTCGATTTTTGCACTACTGAAAAATGCTGGCTTCGTGGCGAACAAGCTGGCGTGGTCGCCGAAAAGCTCAACCCAGGTAGGCCAGTCGTGGCTCAATCCAATGTCAACCTGGGAGCGGATCTGCAAGAGCCTCTGAACATTGTTCTCACGGACGTGGTATATAGACCGGATTTGGTCGGGCTTGTACGGCAGCCGTTCATGGTGCGGCTTCAGGTAATCTAACTGCTGTTTGTAGATGCCCGACATACCGGCGATGCGCCAGGGCCCGTAACGAATGACACCGGCGGCACCAAGATAGTAGATGTTGGGCGCCAGCCAACCTCCATGGTACAGCTCAAAGAGGTAGTTGGAGGCTTCATGGTTGCCGCCGATGACAAGGGTTAGGACTGGGGCTATAGCCTCGCCGCTGTAGTATTTGTGGAAGTCGCCCAACTTGCGGTACTTACGAGGAGCGGCCATACAGTTGAGGTCAGCAGTATTGCGAGCAGCCTGTGAGGGTATAAGCGGCCGAGGTGACTACGTTCATGGGTGGTGTTCTACTTGGAAGTCTCCGCAGATGATGAGGAAATCGAGGTCTGACACCGTCCATCCCCTTTCTGCACATTGTGTGTCAAGCGTGGAATAAATGACATCCAGTGCTCCATGACCCTTTTCTTGTTAGCTATACCAGTTCATTGATTTGAGAGCATCTATACTTACGCAGCCGACGACGGCGACCTTGGGCTTCCGGAGAGAGTTGAAGTTTGAGGGGTTTGAAGTCTCCATTGCGGCCGTGAACGTGTGAGTGAAAGGACGTGTCCCCGGTTAAGACCGTAATAATAAGCAGATAGCACCGGCTTTGAAGAATGCTGATGTGCTGCAAACACGAATGACCGGTGGGTGGATGTGGAGGAGGTGGATCGTTCGCTAAGCTGGCATGGTTTGTGTGGATTGATTGAGTCACTGAATTAGGCAGACGCAGCGCTAATATAACTGCTGAGCTCCGTATCCTATCTTGGTCGCATCAACGGACGACAACAAGGCGGTGAATTGACAAAGCTCATGGTAGCGTGACTCACAAGAGTGTTTCACGTTATGAATCGCAACTTTTTTCCCCAGCTAGAGCTGCCATACATCTAGTCTACGGACTTTTGACTCATGCTGTCAAAAGGGTTGAGGGACAAATTCTTCAATTCGTGCCATGAACCCGAATCCCTTCCACTTTGATCATTAAATGCAATCCTATCTAATTTACTAGGTAGACTATCTCTGCACTGCACAATCTACCAGACTCCAAGGCCAACTGTTCAACTGTCTAATCCACCAAGGGGACGGGCTGCTCACCAGCATGCCCAGTAACGGGATTGTTGTGCGGCACGTTTTTGAGCTACCAATCTTGGCTCGATAAAGTCAAGGATCTAGTCATAGATGATCGGTTCTATCTCTTCGGGAAGAATCTGGAGCTCAAGGTTGCCCTGTTGCGCGACCTCCTCCCAAGCCAGTCTGACATGGCTATCAAGTTGGAACGGCCAGGTACCAGCCCAGCTAACGGTGGCTTTTCCGTTTTCCACTGCATATCGGAAGGTGGCAGCGTTTGGGTCGTTGTTGTAGACCTCGATCTCGTCCTCGTTTAGCGTTTCCATCTGCTCCCCATTGAAAATCTCCATCATCCGCAGCACTGGCATAAACTTGGCACTCTCGCCGGCTTTCTGGAGGAGCAAGTTGAGAAGCTGATTTTTATGGGCATCCTCTTGGATGTCCCTTTTACCCGGCATGGCCCTTAAAATGAGTTCCGACGTTAGAGTGAGGAACAGTAAGTTACCCCAGAGCCTTGGCTGGATAATTTGGAGTCGCTTGGCTTCCTCAAAGAAATCGTCGGCTTCGATCAGATGGCAAGCTGCAAGCTCCTGGAGCGGAAAGCTGTGAGCTGCCACGGTGGCCCCAAGGTGTGCGAATTCTGACCCATGCGGTCTGCGATGATACACATGGCCCTCGTAATGGCGAATGATCTGGATGCATTTGATGGAAGTTGGCCACATTGGAAGGAAATGTGCGAGGTCTGTTGCATTGTTAGCTCTATGAAGGCCTCACTTTCCTGGCTTGTGGTTCCATTTCTTAAGAGCGTACCAATATCGGTGCCTTGGCGGAGAATGTGATCATCACCGTGCCCGGGTTCGATGTGGACTCGGGCCAGGTTCGGCAGACTGGCGAAGATGTGAAGTATCGTTTTTTGAGAAATATTGCATATGCTTCTGCGCAAAACGCTGAATTTGGTGATCACCTCGACCACCGGAAGGCCCCCACGACCTAGGCGAATCGCATCCTTGGAGCCTGAAAAGTAGTCGAAGCCATCCCATAGACCGATGTTGCTACGGAACAAGGGGTGGAATATACGACGACCGAAGTTTTCTGATATGTTGTCACGAACCGAGTCCACAGTACTGTAGGCATCAGAAAAGACACTCAGCTCTAGGTCAAGGCCTCCATCAGGTCTTCGCAAGACTTCCACAGCATCCCATTGTTCAAGGGAGGCAAACGCGAGAGAAACAAGCTTTGAGAAATCTTTCGTCGCCCCGGTTATATCTTCCGTCATAACGTACTCCCACTCCTCCGTATCGAGAAGCCTTGCGACCTGCATATTGACACACAAGTGGAGGTGTTTGAGGAAGCATTGCCGACGGGCCTGGTGCGAGAAATGCTTCGTGAATTCAGATACCGAGGTCAGAGTGATCTTCAAAGATCTGAACGTCACGGCTTCGATGGCGTTCTGCCATTCCTTGTCGACGGCCGCGTAGGATGCGATGCTGCCATCGCTGGCTGCCACGATTTGGATAATCGGGAGTCGTAACTCTGGAGGTAAGTCATTCCACGACATAGTGGATGGATAAGAGCGAGTCAGTGCGCCAGCACAGCGACCAACTCCAGTCGACAGGACCCCTGGGGTTGTCGTGGTTGTTGCGAAGAGGCACGCAATGCGGCTAATGCGCACATTTTCGTGTTCAAGGTGATGTTGGTCTGCTGGTATTAAGGTGCAGCCTGGTTGCCTGATTGTGCAGGCAGCTGCTCGAGGTCCTTAGACATCTTGCAGACCTTGCAGGTTCACGCGCCTGGCGGGAACGACTGCATAGTGAGTTGCAGCGATTGAAACCTGCCGCACAGTCTCGTCATGATGAATTTATTAGGTTTGCCGGGAATTCCCTTTCGGGCCCTTTGATGCAGACGTCCGGATCACGAGTCTCTTATTGTCGCATTCGCCGAACGAACCTAACAGCCCCTCGCTCTTTCGCCGCACCCACAACTGGCCAGCCGCTGCAGCCACCGCACCCATCTGCAACCCAGAGTCTCCGCGGAGCCGGGTCCGCCAACCCTTCGCGAATACCTGTCAAGCAGCTAAATCGCGATGGCGAATAGGCTTCGGTTCAAGGTTGCGCCGACTTGCACCTGTATTCCGTGGAGATAGCCTCGCGCCAAGACTGTCTATTTTCCAAATGCGGTAATTCTGCATCCTGGACCCCGCGGCCGGTGTCTCCACACTTGAGATGTAACGCTTACACACCCGTGGCTTGCATGAGCATTCTCGGGTCGTGAGAGGCTTCATGGTGGCAACGTTGACAAATGTGGGCGAGTCTTTTTCGTGGGTGGTATCGAGAGGGAATGGGGGATGTGTGACTGACCAGACGTGGCTTTTCAGATATATAAGGGACCCATGGGGATGTCGAAACGACGAACAATGCATCCATCATTACCACCACAACCACATCTTTCCTCAGCATCAACACAAGCACCGATCAATCCAACAGCTCTCCAATCTCAACTGCATCATCAGCTGAGATTGTACATCTACAGAACATCGCTCAGCACTCAGCCCTAAACCAACTTGTCATCAATTGGCAACCACCTCTCACCCCTCTCACACCCCCCACACAACTTCACCATATTTCGCCGTCTGATCTCAGCCCCCCTAAAAAACACGCGGGCACTTACACGGGGCACCCTGCCAGCATCCAGAACCATCACAATGGCCACCACATCCCTCCCCACAACCATCAAGGCTGTCCTCCAACCGGACCCCAAGTCCAACCACCTCATCCTCACCACCACGCCCCTCCCCAAGCTGTCAGATCCCCAGGATTACCTCATCCAAGTTAAAGCCGTCTGCCCCTGCCTTGATGAGCTGACATGGGAGGTCAAGTTCCCCCAGCTCTTCACCTCGAGTCGTGAGAGGGTCCCCTGCACCGAGTGCGCTGGCGTTGTCGTCGACGGGCCCGCAGACGGGCCCTTTAAGCCAGGTGATGAGGTCTTCTACCGTAATGATGCCTGGCACACCGGAACCCTACGCGAATACTCCGTCGTTGGTACCCCTTATCTGGCTCTCAAGCCAAAGACGCTTAGCTGGACCGATGCTGCTGCCACTCCGTTGAGTGCACTCACAGCATGGCAGGGCCTCTTTGAGCATGGCACGCTCGACAAGGCAGCCGTCCACGGCGACGCAGCCGCTCGGAAGAAGAACGCGAAGATCCGGGTCCTCATCACCGGAGCCAGCGGGGCCGTCGGCGGCTGGGCCGTGCAGCTCGCCACGGCGGCTGGAGCCGGAGCCATCGTGGGCGTGGGAAGTCCGTCCAAGGCATCCGACATGCGCCAGCTTGGAGCCACCGAGCTCGTCGACTACACGACGCAGTCCGTCGACAAGTGGGCGGCTGAGAACCCGGCAGCCCGCGAGGTTGACCTCATCCTCGACTGTGTTGGCGGACCCTCAATGGGCAACTGCTGGGGGGCCATCAAGAACGGCGGGACATTCCTCAGTGTCGTGGGCCAGCCTGGTGCATCGAAGCCCGAGGGAGAAACCAAGACGCTTGCCAAGGGCGAATGGTTCCTGGTTCAGCCACGCGGCAGCGACTTGGCTGAGATTGCACAGCTGGTGGATGCTGGCAAATGCAAGCCCCTTGTCGACAGCGTGTTGCCATTTGAGAAGTTTGCCGAGGCGTTTGCCAAAGTTGAGAGTAGAAAGACAAATGGCAAGGTCGTTATCTCGGTGTCAAATTGAGTTGCTTCTTTTGGGATTCGGTGATATTAGAGAGTCGATGCAGATCTCTTCTTAGTTTCAAGAAAACCAGATATGACGAAATCCATGTATGAATAGATACTTGAAATCACAATGCCAGAGCTTATCAAGACTAAATTTGACTATCAAGTGTCGCTGAGAAAAAAGATGCCCAGACTGTGCCAGAAGGGCGATTTAGCAAAACCCGTATCAAAGTCACATTGTAATCTCACAATCAAGGGGCCTCTGTATAATACGGAACGAGCGTAGTTCCTCTTACATCCATTTTGTTCAGATTTTCTAAACCTAAAAGCACCAAGATGAAAGGCACTGTAGTAAGTACATAGGATGGCCAACTGTTATTTATACATTCAAGAACAGATAATGCAACACGCGCAAATCGCACGAAGCCAGCGACTGCTCCTTGGGACTCAGTCCCCTCAATTTTGGGCCACAAGTATTGCTTGCTCCTCGTTTCTTCAATTCCCAACTGAGAGTCTCTGATTAAGAGTGATCATGCCTCAAGGGCTGCGATCTTTGTATTCTTGTAAATCACGATCGCCGGTTGATCATATCCATGAGACGTCATGGTAGTCACCACTTCAAGGCGGTCCGGGTTGTAGGCGATCGGTGAGAAAATCTCTTTGAGGTTGCTAGGGCTGGGCCATGAAAAGACTGTGATTTTGCAAGGTTGCTTCGCATCCATAGGGAACACTCCTTTGGATCCCAAAACCGAGGCAAGGGAACAACGAACACCGAGCATTCGAGAAATCCTGCACAGAACCAGCTGGCGATGCTTGCGACCTAGTGTGCCAACGTTGTAGTTCCTTGCCGTCATAAATCATTGAACTGCGTCAAACACCCCGGCGCCAAGCATACAATGATTTCTCGTTGACTTCATCGCTGCTGTACAAAATTTCACGCAAATAATTGCCAAAAGTAACTTTTAGGTCTCCAACACGTTGGCCAAGACATCAGGGCCAAGGGGGCGACGATATCGGAGTCGCTTCCGGTATGGTCGGGTGGCCGGTGCTCTCGGGGCCACATCCTTATCTTGGCCGCGATTCAAGATGCGATGGTGCAATAGATAAGCCACGCGGTCGGATCGGGGCAAATGAGGCAATGGTTAGAGCCTCCCCCAAATCACACTATTTCCCGCTGGGCCAATCCGTATGTTCTCGTGATATCATCCCATGACGATGCGGCCGGCGATTTAGGGCGAATGAGGTCGATTCATTCGATGACTTGATAAGCGGTTGAGACGCCGCGTGTTTCATTCAGAGGTCATGATCGACTTCTCCGCTCGGGCCCGCATGTGGTTCGCATGAGACTCTAGGCAGCGGGCCTTTAGGCGAGTCACTGGCCAGACCGCCTCCTTGTCAAGCATGAATGCGGTGATGCGGAGGAGCTTCGCGGCATACCCGCTATGGCCATCCATGTTGATGCTGGGCTCAATGCCACCGTTAACAAGCTCCATGCTCATCTTCATCTCTGCGGAGCCCAACACCTCCTGGATCTTGTCCAGCAACTTCACGTCCTCTTCTTCAAGGAGCATGATGGCTGGGACTTGGGAGAGATCCACTTGGTCCTGGCCGAGAATCCCCAGGTAGCGGCCGACACGATCCTGCAGGGTTGCGATCCATTCAGCCAGCACTTGAGCGCAATCGAACGCGCAGAGAGCTGATTGGAGGGGGAGTTCCCGGCTCGTAAAGTCAGCAAACGTAACTCCGAGCTTATCTGACATGGCAAGCGAGTCTGCGGCATAAAACGCCGCTTTTCGCAAGTGCTTCTCCCGTCGCGAGATGGAGCGATTGGTCATGCCAGAATTGGTCGTTCCTGTGGTCGTAGCGGGAAACTTGGCTCCAGGAAATTCGGCTGGAGGGGTCTGCGCCCCGGGAGAGTCCACAAAAACGGAGCTGTGCACGGAGGGGTCTGACATTTCGGTCCCGGCGGATTCAGAGTTGGACCCCGGGGAGTGCTCCGCGTGTTGGATTATCTCGTTGCCGCGGGATAGCTCCTTGGCCATTCCATCCCAGTCTCGCTGCCAGAACTTTTCCTTTGATCGAGATAAATTCACAAATAGCCGGATGTACGCAAGGTCAAGAAGCGGGATCGCGTCGGCGGAGAGTGGGCCCATGCCAAATGGGTTTGGTCGCTCCAGGCTGTGGTGAGGGTTGCTGGCCCATGCCGCCTGCCACGCCTTTAGGGCAGGCTCAATATGTCGATGCATCTTCTCCGTCTCTTCGTTTGTCCAAACCTTGTTGTGGTGCCGTTGTCGTGTCTCCCAGATGTAATTGTGAAGGGCGTTGATGAGAACTAGACAACCAAACGTGCTGGGTTTGAGATCGGTCTTGGGTGGTTCCTTTCCATCGGGCGAAGGCTCAAATCCCTGCTGGCCGTTGACAGCGAGTTGCTGCTGCTGATGTTGCACCTGTCTCTCATTTGTGCGAAGAAGATCTCCCAGGGCATCATGGAACGTCATGCGATTGTGGTTAGCAGCATCGGCTCCTCCTCTGGAAGCAAAGGCAGCACCAGACTCGGCTGAGAAGAATTCCTCGTCACAAGGCAGATCCAGGAAAATTTCTGAATTTGTCAAAGCTGGGGTGTGGTTGTAAGCGGAGACCAGGAGGCTGGAGAGGATGAAGACGGCATAAAGGGTGCGCTTCCGCTCCTCAACCGACTTCCAACGCAGCCACTCAGCGTGGTCAGATTCAGCTTTGGCGTTCCAATTGCCATCATCTATCATGTGAGTATCTTGCCTCTCGGCGGTATTGGCACGATCAGGTCGAAGGAGGTCAGCCGCCTGGGCCAAGCTGACCAAAGCAGCACAGTGGGTGGACGCAATGTCACTAGCGGTTTTGTCACCACAATTGTGGCCATAGACAACGTTGAGGAGCATGGCCTGGACGAGCCAGACGGGAGTGTGGACGGCGCTTTCGCTGAAACGTGGGTTTTGGTCGGCGACAGGGGTGCTGCGTCGGATATCCGCTTTTCGGACGTCGGCTTTGCGTCGATCCTCGAGGTAGAAGAAAATCATCTTCTTGGCCATCTCAAAGAGCTCGCGCGACTGGGCATGTTCCATCTCATAAAGTGCGCCGATGGCGGCCATAGAAAGAATCAGACAGCCACTACCACCTACACCGGGCCGATTATTTGTGGCAGGGGGCAAATCGAAGGACAACGTGGGAATATGCAAGAAAGGAAGATGTGGGTGGAAATAAGCAAGGTATGCACCGACGTATCGCTGAAGGTCCGGCGTATTGGGCAAGCTGGCGGCCTGGAGGGAGGCGGTGGTGCCGGCAGATTGGATGTGAGACGCTTGAGGTGAGCCCTGAGAAGTAAAAGAGTATTTACGACCGCCAAAGGGTAGGCACTGGGACAGGGTGTTCACAATGGCACTCCGGGTGGCATCTGTGATGGTGGTTACGGGCGAGGGCCCGTGGTTTCCACCCTGGAGGGACGAGGGCGTTTCCGGGCCGGCGTTGAAGCCAAGGGTATGGTTAATGTTATGCGTGCCCAGCCCAGATACGACGGACGGGCTCAGCGAGCTCAGCGAAGGTGGAGGCGTAGAGAAGTAAGGGTCATTGATCTTTTGAGAAGCTGGCTGAGGTGATAACGGGGCCCCATTCAGGAGATCTGGAAAGACCGAACCATTAAGATCCATCGCAAACGGGTTCGGCATCTGTGGAGGGCCCATCACGGAGGGTTGCCACATGGTACTCGTCCCGGCCGGCGCAGGGTGATTTGACCCATCCAACATAACATCACTAATCCCACTCTGGCTCGTAGTACTGATCGCAGACGGGCTCGACCCGTCGACAACGTTTTCGTTCGTGTTAAAAGACATCTGATGCTCGAAACCAGTCAACCAGTCAAAATTATCGTCGAGAGTTTGGTTTGAGGGCATCTCATTAAGGGAATGCGCAAACGGCGAGGTCTGTTCCAAGGCCATCGACTGCGGCGAATCATTGTAATGAAGGGCGTTGGGATTGATGGTAGAGCCTGGCCCAAAGAGAAGACCCTCAAAATCGAATTCCGTGTTAAAAGCAGCCATCGGCGGCGCGGTGCGAAGGCCGCTGGTGAAGTCAATGTTGCCGAGAGTGCCAGTCTCCAGCTTGGGCAGACCCGGCTGAACCCCTCGCTGGCCCATGGCGGCCGACATACCACCAAAAATGTGATCGTAGTTGTGAATGGGCAAGCCGGCGAGACTTGGGTGCCGGCTGTGAGTGTGAGTCGGAGGCATTCCGCGTACAGCGGCGGCATTGGCGGCCATCATCTGCATCGCATTGCCATCAACATGGCTGATGGTGTTGGCACGGGGCCGAACCGAGTTGGCCGCAGCATTATTGGCGGCGGGCGGGCCAGCGACGCTGTTCTTACGAGCACGGCTTCCGCCCGGAGCGACGCCGGTGGTCGACTCGCGGCGGTTGCGGGGACGGGAGGACGGGGTCGAGGTCTGGTGCAGCTTCTGCTGGTGACGAAGCAGCAGATCGCGACGGGCGAAGCATCGTGCGCACTCGGGGCACTCAAAGGGTTTCTCCTTTGTGTGGGATCGCTCGTGGCGCTTGAGATGTTCCAATCGGGCAAAGGAGCGCTGGCAGGTGCCACAGACGTGCGGTCGAGGCTTGTCCGTCTTGGGGGGAGGAAAATTGGCGGGAGCCTTCGTGTTTACTGTAATGGTGGACGCTGGCAGGGTCAGCATGCAGAGTCGGGGCAGAATCGACGGGCGGTGCGGGTCAGGCTGAGGAACATGAGGGGCAGTGCCAGCCACAACGGGAGGGCTCACCAGAGTCGTCGGCGGTGGAGGGCGCGCTGCCGACGGCTGCGTTTGACGTGGCGGGATTGGACATAGTGATGGAGGAGCGAGAGACTCTGACACCAGAATCGTTAATCACCATGACAAGTTTCGCAGGTTTCGCGGGAGGACGTTGGGGTGGGCGAGGCAGGTGTCGTCGTGGGGCGGGAGATTGAGCGACGAGGGAGCGAGGATGGCGGGGAGGACGCGGGCGCGGGTGTGTTGGGTGCCGTGCGAGCGAGGGCCAGGTCGTAGTGGGGGAGGGGAACGGAGAGAGAGCGGCAAAGTGAGGATTAGGTTGAGAGGGAAGAGGCGTGTCTCGTGGCCGACAAGAGCATGCTCTTCAGTGCGCACACAGCAGCAGAGTGAAGTGAAGCAATTCAAGTCGTCGTCGAGAACACGCCAGCGAAGCAGCAGGAGTTGCTTGGAGGCAGAGGAAGAAGAAAGGTTGGCGCCGAAAGAGAGGATGGCGAAAAGGCAGAGACACAGTGCGGCACAGTGCGCCGCCGCCGGGGGCTCCAGTCCCCTTCCCTGTCCTGCTGCTGCCCTGCACTGGCCCTGCTCTGGCCCTGCACTTGCCTCCCCTGTCGTTGGCGCCGGCCGTGGCCAGTCCCGTCGTCAGAGGTACAAAGGTACCTGGACGCCGTACCCACCGAGGTACCTTACCTGAGGTGACGCTGCACCCAGGCATCCCCTACATCGCACTTCGGAGCCTTCTCCTACGCCCCTTCGCCTCCTCGCCCACCCTCGTGCGCCGCTGCGTCTCGTGGTGGCGGGCTCGGGCGGGTGGCCAGCCAGACAGTCCTGGGTCCTGGACCTGGGCCTGGGCTCTACAGCGCGAGCAGGGCCACGACAGCGCAAACGACAGACGCCGCTGGTCGTGCAGCAGGAGGGTGTATATGCCAGGTGCGGCGGTACCTCTGGTGTACAGGCAGGCCATAGCCTGGGGACTCTATACCTGCAGCACCCTACCTGCTGAAGCCTGCTGAGGGTGGGTGGCAGGGGGAGCTTGTACCCTGTCTAGAGCTCTCCGTTGCCAGACCTCTGGACGCCGAACGGAGTCGCTGGACCCCCGGGGGCCGAGAGACGCATTAGTACGGCTTACAGGAGGTGCTCACACAGCCCCAGGACCCCAAGTGCCGTATTACGGTCCCCTATGGCACGCGCTGCGAGCGCTGTTAGAGACCGCCGCGCAACCCTTTGCCACGGCACTTTACACTGGTGGGCGCTGCGGCTGCTGCACATGGCACTGTACGGTGCTGCACCTGCGCTCTGCAGTGCATTTCCAATGCACTCGGTGACGCCTCTTTGCTGCAGAGCAGGCAGTGAATCAAAGCAAATGGTGCATCCCGGATGCAGAAACGGCAAGTCTCCAGCACTAACAAATAAGAGCCCCGTGGGTGCGATAGAGTAGGTCATGGGCTGTCTGGGCGTTGCTCCCGTATTGGCGCTGTTGCTCGCTTGGGGCCGTCTCTAGACGACGCACACGCACCCAATCCACGCAACCCATCCATCCCATTCCCTCGGCCGCGCGCTGCCTCTTCCGGGCCAGGCTGGACTGCGGCGACGGCGGCGCGCGTTGTTTCCGGTGGTGCTTCACCTCCAACGACCGTATCCTGGGCGCTTAATCTCGCTGGAACACGCTGGGCTGGGGCTTGCAGACGTGAAGTAGGATTGGGCCAACCGGCTAGGTCCATGGCGGGCTGCAGAGCTCCCGATTCGGAATTCGCACAGAGGCGACGACGCCGGGGGCGAGTAACCAACACCAGATGGCATTTAGTTCCCACACACCGGTGTTGACCAGAACCAAAGCCCGATCGAGTCTGGCAACTATTATAATTCGTTTCCTGTAACCTGATGCGAAGCGATAAGTGAGGTTTTGGTGGTTATAATGGAGTTGGCTCCAGTATTCTGTGTCGAGAGCAACACACCTGAGGACTGAGGTAATTAATTATGCGATGTAGCCGCCGCCGGCTTGTTGGGAGATGAAGGGTACGGCGCCTGGAGGATCCCACCTGGGTTGGGACTGACATCAGCCCGGTCCACGGTAAATCCAGACCCAACAAACAAACAAACAAGCAAGCAAGCAAGCAAACACCGGATGATTGTCCACGACCTCTCAGCTGTGCTCTTGGGTGGTCTGGTCTATTCGACGATATCTACCTAGGTAGGTAGCTAGGCCTGCCACCGAGGCGGCCACAAGCACAGGGCACGTATAGCACAGGGCACGTACAGCACAGAGTGCGCCGGCTCCTGCGGGTGTCGCTCTCGGTTCCCCATTGAAACAAATCCCTACCCAACTCTGAACATTGGATGCTTCCAACTGCAACCCAAGTAGTCTCCGGCTGGTTCACGACGAAACAGCATCAGGTATTTCGGTGCAATCAGTCGATCAATTGTTGCGGCCGATGCTGCTCGCAGGGGCCGGCCTGAGGCTGGCGTCTGATTGCTCGAGCTCCAGGCGGGTCTGCCTCTTTCACCTTAGCGCCTGCATCCTCTCGTGACTCAGGGCCTCACAATGTGCGAGTCGCCCGGCGCCCACAGTGCGTTGCAACTGAGAGCTGCTCCATGCCATCATGACGAAGCTGTCCCTGCATCAGCGATATGCCCACCTTTGTCAATCCGCACAGGAGGCATACATGGGCGAGCAATTAGCAGGCCTCCAGGACGTGCCCATGCGGCACAATCTCTAATTTACACCCGTCGCATCGAGCAGGAGATCGACCCCGTGTCGGAGCGTGTGGATGGCCAAGGTGCCTCGAACACTCAGCGACTGATGCGCATACTAGGGAAACCCAAGATGGTGCCTCATAACTATTGTTTCCTCTCTCGCTCGCAGCCAATCTCGGATGACGCCGCATACGACGGGTTATGCCGCACGTCTGGGCACAGCCAGATGCCACTCGAGCCTCACGTCGTGTCGGGTTGCTGTCCACATCATCGGCCCGGCGTCACCCAGTCGCTCACCCAATCGCACGGCCGTGTGCGCAGCTCGACGGAGTGCACAGTAACAAATCGTGCCTGGCCGAGACGGTGCCGTAGGAAGCACGGGGCACTGTCACTCCGGGCGAGGCCCGCTGCGCCAGTTTCAAAAGCCTCACCAAGGCTTGACATGCTCTCTATTAATAATACCAAGAGCCACGCCGGTTAGCTGGACGCTGCGATGCCATGTCCCAGCTCCAGCCGTCAGTCCAACCAAGCTGGAGATGTCGGGCATAGGGCCGTGCGTTCGTCATGGTCCCCACTGTACATGGGTGTGGACGTGCCTCATTAGGGCATTGGGCCGTGGGACCTCTGCGTCACACACATTTTCACCTCGTTCACGACGCTGGGGGCCTCGACTGTCAGGGAAATGGAGCACAGCGCCGCCACGGGTAAAACGCCCCGATCCACCTCTCATCCACCTGCACGCAAGCCAAAGGGACTGAGCCTTGGTTCATCCAAGGAAACGGGCGAATCGCATCTTGCGGCTGGGGGGTCGCATCCAACTTGGTAGCGTCTCTCGCTCGCTGGGCCCTGCAACCGTCCTGGAGCGAGGCTACTCTCCCAGTTGACCCAGTCTCTCGCCATCATCGCTAGCGCCAGCTCCAAGTCGCCCGAACAGCGCCGCTTGCGAGTAAACTGTTCACTCGCTCCCATCTCATTCGACTGAAACTTGACTCGAGTCCCAGATTGGCCAGCCGTCATCTCCCATCACCACCTGGTGTCGCTCACCGCCAGATTGGAAAATAATGGGCGTTGAGCCGCGGCCGAGAAACCGCCAGCGCTCCGTCGTCCTGCCCTGAGACGGCTGGGCTAGCATGGCGTTCAGGCGAGCACGAATGGGGTTTCAACGGCATAAACCTGATCCCTGTCCAACACACCATGAGCCTTGTCGCTGCTGCAGTCACAGGACCTCGTCGCCACGCCGAGCCAAAGGATGGAGCCTCCGGGCGCTCTCTTGCACCCTCTCCCTTCCGCTGACGCAGTGCCAAAGGGGCCGCCCCCCCAACGTCAGATGAATTGCATCCCCTGGGCTGCATGGCGCTGAGCCGGCGCCCTGCTCACTTGACCGGCTACTTCACCGAAGATCCAGGAACACCGCTGACCCGGACAATCACGTTGCGTTGACCCAGCGTCGGGGAGGTGCATGTCCGCGACGCCGCAGATAAGCAACACTGTTGTCTGGAATCCCGGGTCTCGAATCCGGGCTTTCAACGTGACGCCTCGGCACCGTGCCATAGCCCTCCGATTGGAGACGCAGCTGGTCAATACGACAAGTCGTCTGTGTCCCGATTTTGCCCTGGCTCGCCTTGAACTCAAGTCAATGTGTGCGCGCCCTTTGCCCTCAGGGCGCATCCTACACACGTACTACGTGGTAGCACAAATAAATATCTTGGGTAGCCCATGATAGGTAATTAGGCGTCATCCGCGCTATCGCTGTCAGAAATCCTGACTGGAGCTTCAGTCCTCTCATGCTTCACCAAGTTGGCCGTCTTGTCATCGTAGTTGGGCCATAACCCTGGTCCATAGCCCAAGTCTATCCGCTGCACAGCCCCCCGAGATGCAGCTAGCATCACGGTGGGCCATGATCCTGGATCCCTCAACCTGCACCGATGCAGCCTGATGCTTCGATACTTCCGTCACGGTGGATCCACGCTGTCGCCAGTCCCACTTCGACTCCGACCGATTCACGCTCGGGCACACGCCACGATGAGCGATGTCTCTCGGCAAGAGATAAGTCGTGGTTCTTGATATTCAACTTCATGTCGATGAACACTGGGTCCTCTGTGGGCCAGCATTGTCGAGTTCGAGCCGCAATCGTTGTTTCGTCTCACCACCAGATGTTTGAGTGGGTTCAGCCCCACTGTCTTGCAGCGTAACGCTATGAGCTTGAAGAACGCAAGCAAGACAGCTAACGATGCGGGCTACAAGGACACGGTGCGTCCTCACATCTGGGGTACTGGGAAAGACCCTAGAACTGAGTACGATAGAACCCAGCCACCGTACCGTGTCTCCCGGACGAAACAGCTTCCCCGAACGTTTCTCCAACCTTCTCCAAAATTGCGGCGGCCTCTCATTTCCTCTTCCGGGCTGGCCCTTGCAAGACCCTAGTTGAGCGTTGGAGATCAGCTCTAGACCTTCGTTGACATAGTGTCTTTCGTCACCTCACAGGGGATCACAGACCCCCTGGTTCGTACAGTTGCAGCAGAAATCCTAGTGACAAAACGAGGCATATGCCCACGAATCCCAGTTTTGGAACAGGTCAGGTGCCCCGAGGTCCACCATGTGCTAGAAGGCCCGGTCACAATATCCTGCAGCCACCTCGGGATGCTGGTCGGTTTTAGGATATGCCATTCGCTCAAGGCATGCAACAAAACTCAGCGACGCTTGTTATTACCGGAGCCTTTTCGAAGAGCGTTGGGTCACCATGACGGAGCCAGTGTTTGCGGTCGCAGTTCTGCAACGCGTCGTTCGCGTGGTACGAGCTAGTCGCTCCGGATGCCTGATATATGCATCAGCGCTGCTGCGACGGAACAACTTTGTATTCCCCGGTGTCCTCTAGGCCGCTGTTTCGATCATTGCCTACCGGTTGATCTTCAAGGACGACACCTCGTGCTTATGCGTGTGAGACCAACTGGGATTCATCCAGCGAATCCAGGGCTCAGGCAAGCCTGCCCTTCCACGTTTTCCCTCCCTCCCTTGCGACTCTGGTCCGTCTAGCTCCTGCAGCCACTCGCTGTCTTTTTTCATCCCACAAGCCACATCATTTCTCATTGGCTTGGAGCGAAGTCGTCCTCTTCGCACAGTATATTTCGGCGGTCTCGGGCCATCCCCAGAGTCACCGTGCTTCTCGGCTACCCAATTCTGTCTAGCGGAGCCCCAGTCCAGCCTGAAATTCCCCCAGACTCCATTTCTCAATCGAGCGCAGCAATCTGGGACCCTTGTCTGGGGAAGTCATTGCGTTCGGCAGGCCCCTGGCCCTGGAGGACGGCGCACACACCATCCAGCTTCCATCCCTGACTTCCCCGGACTTTTCTGCCCTCGGCGACGCCACGGGGGGATGACTTCGAGATGAGATGGACAGTGCCCCGGACTGAACGGAGCGTCAGCTTCTTGACCAACCGATGACATTGGCCTCAATGAACCGGACGGATCATCCTTGCATGGGGGATGGGTCAAAGCAATGTCGCCTCACCTGGATTGACCAAGGCAGACCGCGTGGTCGGGTTCCGGTAATCACAGTGTTTGCTTAGGCCCGAGAGCTCCCCTGACGGCCGCAACAAGCTTCACGACCACAAAGCGTAATCTCACTGTGCCTATCGTTGTAGCCTCCCATTGGCAGCCAGGTCCAATCCTTTCAATGGTGACGTCCCTGTTTGATCACGGGTCTCCCAAGCCTAGCCGGCAGTGGTGTGGAGGATTGGTTGCCATTAATCAGAGCTTAGAAACCCAATGCGGCTCTACAAGTCTGCATGGGTTCAACGCCATCAGCCGCCCTGAGCCATCACCAGAGTCATGGTTCACAAACTAGTGGTTAGGCGAATTATGCCCAGGCACCTAACAAGAGTGGTGGCTCGCTTGTCGTAGCAATAACCTCAATCGCCGACAGGCCTCGGCGCGGCGAGTCAACTTGGGGCTGCTCCGGAGTGGACTAATGCAAGCAATTTTGTCTGGGCATAAGCAACTAGGAATTGCTGGGTTGGGGCGACATCGCTCAGAGCGTACTCTCATACGTCTTGATCATACGAGAGGGAGAAAGGCAAGCATCATCCAATGCAACGGCGAGGGACTCATTCAGGTCATTAGGGCAAAGACGACTGTTCGTCTCTGCGCATGGAACGCGAGCATCGACTGATTCAAGACGAGCGAATTAACTGAGACATGTCAGTCATGAGAGACAACATGCGATATCGCTCGGCGTCGTGGGACTTCTGCAGGCGCACACACCCTCGACTAGTTGCGCCGTGAACGGCGGGCCCTGTGGCGCACTATTCGAGCCGCAACAGACAGGTTCATTTGGGCGCCGACTGGGAGAGGGCCTCGGCCCGTGGCTTCTGGCTTCAAGGGGAGGCTTCAAGGGGAAGGCAGGGAAGGGATGGGAGTGTTGACGCCACGATGATCTTTGGTGTCGGTCTCGGTGTGTCATCTGGCCTGGGCGGATTTTCCGGGGCAGCCTCGGGTACCGGTGGAGTTTCCGGGGGCGGAAGATGTTCCGTACGGGCTAGTGCCGGCCGATGGTTTCTGGGACCGCCACGGTGTGACCATGAAACTCGAGCATTATTCAGCCAAGCCAGCCCAAGGACGAGGGACGGGCGAGTTCGTATTTGGTCACTGGGTGTGTTTGGGTTGCGGCTAAGCCCCGGATAGAGCAATGGGTTTGAGACTCGAGTCTCCAGTGCAATGCATGAGGCCGTCGGCCGTGTTGAGTAACAGAAAATGCTCGGGCTCCACCAAACGTCAGAGTGACAGGCGGCCCAGTCCAATGGATGGATTGTTGGTGGCGAGGTGGCGGCGCAAATAGTCTCGAAAACCGGGTTTCGGAGGCTTGCTGTGTCCCTGGCTCCGTGTGCGTACTATGTATATGTACCGTTTCTTAGCATAGGCGGCGACGGCCAGATCCAGTGTGGGACGATCAGGGTCCGACGGGTTTCTGGCCATCAACGAGGCGCACATAGTAAAAGACCACTTGGTTCCCTAGGGTGGGATTCTCGCAGTATTGCGACGGCGGTGGTTGGTGGCAACTAATGGGGCTGGTGAGGTGGCCTGACAGCGCAGTTGTGGAAATATGCCAGGGCAACATGCGGTTCTGCCGTCAAAGTGCCGCCGGATTCAGAATTGAGTTGTGCTTGAGTAGTTGTGGCTTTTGCCATCTCGCTCGGTCCGGGAAGGATCGGCGATGCAACTGGCGACTGACGTACAAAGCACATTTGCTCCATTGTCGGGTCGGCAATTTCACATACGGATATGGGCATCCATGAATGCCGGTTCTCGGTCGGGATGCGCCTCCAAGTCTCCGAGCCGGACCCTTCGGGGGATCACCGCCGACGAGCGCAGCAACGCGCAGTTTGACCGACCATGATCAACAGGCGGATCAACAGGCGAATAAAAACCATGCCACCTGCAGTGCCCGATGCAAGGAGCAATGATCCGCAACGCGAGACCCTGAAACTTGGAACCGGAGCATACGTGGCTAGGAATTCTAGAACTTGGCGGCGTTAAAGAGAGGCCTTGGGGTGAGCCCATGGCTTGATGCCGCGCTTTAGTGGCAGAGGCGTGCATAGCAGGCCAGGAGGGAAGGATTCCAGCGTTGTGCGCACTCTGGTGGAGCCGTGGGACGAGACGCCTTCTAGAACCAGGAGATGTGACTCATAGTTCTCTGCACCGTTCCCTGCACAGTATCGGAGTGATCATCTGGGTTCCTGGCTTGTTCCTTGCTTGGGTTGTACGGTTGTACAGCTCGAGTGTTGAATTGACGGCGCTATCCAGCCCAAGTCGAGCGCTTCCGCAACCATTGTCACTGTCACAGAGGGCCCTGCACTCCCAGCTGCAATTCAATGTCGCGCAAAAGATGCCTTCTCAGCCGTCCCGGACTACAATGAAGCTACACGTGAAACCCCTGGCTTGCATCCAAAGTCAGGCACAGGAGACAGCGTTGTGGAGGTCGCCGTGCCCCGCGGACCGACCCCGCCAGTTTCCGAGCTCCGACTAAGCTCGAGGCCACTAGGCCATCAATGTCCGGCGGCGCGCAACGACGACAAAGAAGCGGTTAACGCTGTCGCGAACGCAATCGTGAATTGGATTCAAGGGAGCAGCAGCTCAGACGCGGCGCGCGACTGACCATTGCCCTGCCCAGTGTTGACGCCCGCCGGTAGGCCACGGGGCCGCCCATCTGGCGGCCATGTGCCCCTCCATGCCCAGGTCAGCGGCATACGTCATTCGCCCATTCCCAGCGCCAAAAATCATGGAAGTTGGTTTGAAACATTTTTACGCGCTGTATTTGTTTGGACGATCTGCTCTTCCGCGAAGGCAAGATGGCCGACCTGGTATTCATCAAGCTGAGGCCGACCGTTTGTAGCAAGGAAATTGTAAATGCTTGGGTCGTGTTCCAACCGCCACGCAACTCGAGAGCTGCGATCCTTGTGTAACAACCCCGTCAGAGTCTGTTGACGCATCACCAAACCACGATGAGACTACTATGCCTGTCTCTCATCCTCGCTCTAGCGAGTCTCAGTGCGGCCGAGGTAGTCACAGTCACTGTCCCGGCCGCCATCCCCTCCAATGAGCCCGAGTGGAAGTCAGACAAGACCTTCACCTCGGCCATCCTCAACAGCACCAACTTCTACCGCAGCGAGCACAACGCCACGGCACTGACATGGAATGAGACACTGGAGGACTTCGCGTCGGACTACCTCGACGATAACGACTGCGAGTTTGAGCACTCGGGCGGCCCGTACGGCGAAAACCTCGCCATTGGGTACCCCAACGCCACGGCCAGCGTCGAGGCGTGGGGCGACGAGCGCGACGACTACAACTTCAAGCGGGGCAAGTTCAGCCACGGCACAGGGCACTTCACGCAGCTCGTGTGGAAGGCCACGACGGACGTGGGGTGCGGGCGGAGGCTGTGCGGACAGAGCGGGTGGTATCTCGTGTGCGAGTACTGGCCGAGGGGGAATGTCATCGGGGCGTTTACGGACGAGGTCCAGGCGCAGGAGGGTGGCGGCGTCATATATAAGCCACGGCTGGGTGTTGTTTTTGCAATAGTACTTGGGTGTGTGCTGTTCTGGGCATGATGGGATATGATATCTGGAGTTTAGGTGTGGTTACGTGGGTTTTGGTTGAAGTGACACATGCTGGACATGGGGTTGTAAATCAACTGGACCTTCTATTGTATTTCCTAGCTCATGTTGTGTCATTTATCAGAGACTGTATAACGTTGATGTTTCAGTCGTGTCGCCACTTACCCTGCCCGCATTTATTGTAAATGTCGTAAATGACAAGATACCACAGCATTGAATCGGTAGATTTCTTCTCCGTAAATCATAGCTGCTTACATTGTAGTCCCTTGTTACAATTGGTAATGCTCTGTTTGCATCTTTGCCTCTCCTCATCAGCAGCGAGATTGAAATTTGTCCAGGAGCAGTCCCGCGGCTGGTATCAAAGCTCAATCTTTGTTGACCAAATCATCAGATATGGCAGTTTAGCTGGGGAAATCCATGAGCTCAGTTATCAGTGATTATTCTCCTTGATCCTACCTTTATGTCTTCATTATTTGGCCTAATGATAAGTTCGACTTTCAGTTAAGGACATATACGTACAGGATTAAACCAAGATGGAGGCACGAAAGTTCCTGTCCGGTGTGTGAATAGCAACACTCAATTCTCATAAGTAGAAAGCAGAGGGGCTTCTTTTCCTCTAGGGCCCTAAAAGCTGATTCACATCTCAGTTGAACGCACATCATTAGACGTTTAAGAGGCAATGCTCACTGCAGACCCTAATCACCACCCTTGACCACTGGCTCTTCAATGATTGATGCTTTAGTGCTCACCCGCAACGGTAAATTCTTTCAATATTTATTGTATCTGTATTGATGAATGCACAAAGACATATCATTAGAAAGACTTGAAGCCGATGCTGCACCTCAAAGCTTTGTCAGTTTAATAACTATGAAGGTACGTTGCTAACTCTGTGTCAGATACCCCTCGCTTTCTCAGGATGTTTTATCTGCACATTCACTAGAGCTACTGCATCTCTTGCAACCCTCTACATCCTCACCCCCGCAGCCTCTGTGCATTCTCCCAGTTGCGTAACCAGCTCGACACTGTGATCCCTGAACGTTTTCGCTATGGCTGCTGCGTGCTCAATATGGGCAAGCGTCTTACCCGAGCATCCTCGTATGCCGTCCAACCACGAGATCAAGGAACATTTTTCTGCCCCCTTCAACTCTTCCTCACCTTTCCAGTTGTAATCCTCCAGGACGGACGCCATGGTTCGTCATCAGAACCCCAGTGCTTTGAGTGTGTATGAAGACCATTTGTGTTGAGGAAAAGCGGCGTGTTAGCTGGAAGAGTTATGGTGCGACCGTCACTCAAGGGGAGCTGTGTAGTCCTTGTATTTGGTGTACCCTTTGTCACACCAACGATTGGGTTGTGTTCAAAAGCCGCATACTCTCATACTACACAAAACGGTAGCGAAACCGTTATTTCAACATCAGGAACCCTCACCGCTCGTATCAAAGGGAGTAATTCCTACCTGTACTGCAAGGGTTCGTTCTTTTCAGTTTGTCAAACCCACTACAGCTCCATTCATAGTGTTCAGCTAATAGCACTGCCTGCAATTCTACGTGAGTCCAATTCTGTACCTCTGGGTACACCGCAACTCGGATCAATGTCAAATCCAACCCGTGTGTCATGGTGTCGTGGATGGTGGATACATATGAACATATTACCCTGGACTTCTTTTTGAGTTAACAGCTTGTCATCTGATGACAACCGCACTAGATACGCCATCATATTGGTTTGCAACACCTTTTGCTTGTCGCTCAGTGTGACCTCCTCATGCATAGCGTCTAAATTACGGTGAAGGGATATCGTTGCTCAGCCAAGAAGTACGAACTTGCTGCTGGTATCGTTCCAACTCTTCAGGAATCGTGGTCGAATGGGGACGATCGAGTTGTGGTTTTTGAGGATGAGCTGTAGTGATTCGCGGTAGTCCATAACTTTACCTACCTTTAAATACCACACAATTTCGGATGGAGCAGTTTGGATAAAGTCCCGAGATTCTGACGAGAATATCGCAATCGTATGCTTTACCAAAACTTGCCCGCATGAGGAGATTCAAGGTAGACTGCGGAGATATGTCCGCAATCGCATTCGTACCGTGTTTTCACATCCTAAGCAATTGTCCAAAATTTGACTAGACTGAAGAAGAGACTCAGTCCAGACCATGTTTTTTGTGAGCTCGTTGAAGCTAATCGCCGTAGCTCGACTCTGATGCTGCGAGTCTGTGGCCTCGGCCTGTTCCAGTGTTGGCAACTTTTAGAGTCTTTAGGCCATTAGAACTTCCTGATGAAATACTAGCATCAAAAATATGTAGCCTCTTCACTGCCTCTACTGCATCTGACACATCTTCTGTAATTACTCAATTGTGAAAGCATTGGCTTGCGCACCGTCCTAGTCCCGGGCAATCTGATGAGCCCTGTTTGGCTGCTTCTAAACCCATGGCTAGCCGCCTCGAGCGACGGCCAACATGCGGACAAAATCGGCTGTTGCAATACGGATGGCTCAGTTCTGACTCTAAGGGAAAGTCCCGTGTGCACCTTGGAATGGGATATGCCTTCATCGTCGTCACGCCTGGAAAGACTTATACGTATGTCGCCAACTCCATCGCTATCGGCCATATTTTCCAGACCGAACGCCGTGGCGACCTCGTACAGCCGTACGACTAGGAGAACGATAAGCCCCGTAATGAGAGCCAATACAATTGGGGCGTCCATCTCAATGGCGAATTGCCTTTATGAGAGTACGAGTGTTGCCCAAAGATAGAGGCATCAAAACTGTAGAGGGCTAACGTTGGGTTAAGGATATGCGTGAGTGGGATGAGGCTACCAAATTTGATACCACCAGTGGTACGCACCTTCATCTGTTCAAGTATACTATCCCAGCCTGTAAGATAGAAGAATGACCGCCATCCATCACCCTCAACTCTTGTAACATCTTACTCAATTTTCACGACATGTTTATTACCCTGGACTCAATATGGCATTCTCTTCAGTTGGTTTAAAAGCTGGGATGCCTGGCTGAGTTGACATGACTCTTTGTATTACAATAGTCGCATATTCGATCATTACATTTCACCACACCACCACCTCTCGAGTGACGGGGCGCCTGATCCAGGACAACCCATTCAGTTGTTTTACACTGAAGACGTAATGGTGAAATCACGGTGCTCTGGTTGGGTGTGGGTGTCTCCACTAGGGCTCGCAACTCCACATTCCACACATTCATAGTTCGTGATATTGTCGACATTTTCCATCGGCCGCGTGGCCTAATGGCTAAGGCGCTAGATTTCGGTTCACCGATGTCAAAAATTCTCTAGAGACTCCAGGTTCGACTCCTGGCGTGGTCGTTGCATTCGCATCATTTTTTTGTGGTGTTTGTTGCATCCTTTTTGCGTGGCGTGCTGCATTTTGCAATCTGCGATGGTGTCGTGATGGTGGTGTGGCGGTTGGGTGCCGGTTAGGTGGCAGGCGGCCACAGGCAGACATTGAGAATAGATAATTCTTTGTTCGTACCTAGTTCAAAACCTCCAGCGATCATAAAACATGACTCAATACAATGTGAATGAGGGTCCCTCAGTGCCAGTATTGGCCACACGCTGTTGGCGAAGTGTGTCCATTAATCCAACTCCTCGCTACTCAATCTCGATCTCAATGATCAATCGCGGACGAAATGTGACAATTGCTTTACCTGGCTTTGCAGCAGTCAATCTATTAGTAGTTTCTTGGTATAATTTCTTCGTCACTTTAACAAAGGCGTAGTATTATTGTTTAATAAAGTGAGCTGTATCGTTGTGTGGACGCCTTGCTGCAACGCCCCGGAGGATCTCAATGCTCACGCATTGGGTTGACTGTCGGTTTTTTGGGAATAAATGTAAGAACAGACTACGAGGCCTTCCGCGAAGGTTGCTTGACTGACATAATCAGCGCACAAAAGGAACGCTCGCTGGTCAATTGGAGGATACAATATACAAGGCGGGCATGGCAGTTGAAACAATGGCTGACAGAGCAGTTGCACCCATGATTTGAAAACCAACTGCTTAATTAACCCTTGAATTAAAACGTGCCAATTCCATTTTTGAAGAGAAAACTCGACGGCATCTGTTTTAGTGGTCACTGAGTGAAGATTCACATCGGCTTGACTTTCCTTGCTTCACATGGAGCTTGTTCGAGAATTGAAGTCTTTACGAGCCAAATTTGTAGGCTTTGCTTAAAATCCTTGCGCTGAATTACCTGTTTATCCATATTTAGGAGACCTAAAACCATTTCAGCTCGGGGTTCAAATTCCCAAGTCACACTAACTCAGAGTCGCAATCTCAGATACCCTCGTGGTGGGCTCCGCACGCGGTGTACCGGATAATAATTCCGCCGATTCCGCTAAGTTTTCGGTCAGGCAGAGAGAGCTCCCGCTTTGATCTCGCGACATCAGAACCGCGGCAATCGACCATTCAACTTAACGTCCCACTATCCGAACGCCCTGCGCCCGTCTCGACTCTTCCTCCCAAGATTCCCACCCGTTTCGCGCTCCCCAAACAAAAATGACTGGTCGTGGCGGTGGCGGCGGTCGCCGAGTTCTCCTCCCTCCCATGTAAGGATCAAGCTCCCCACCGCCCAGTCGCGCTGCGATGGCATGCTCTTGTCTAGTTCGGATGCAGATGCTAACGGTCTCTAGTAACTTCATCTTCAAGCTTCTTCAATCAGTGAGTTTGACCGAGTCCCAACATTGCATGCGCGAGCAGCGCGCCAGCGCTTCCGATCGCCGACGGGTTTCGAGGAACACACTAAGTAGCGAGGTTCTACGGGCCTACGATCGAACGCCGAATAGACACGTCTCGAGCTTCACAAACCGCTGCGCATGATACTCCTTGATCTGGGTCAGTTCGTGTGCAACCTGGCGTTGCCTGCCTGCGCCAACGGGGTACTGGACTGTCTGGACTCGGATGTATCAGGATCTTAACCCAACGACCAGGAACAGGTGGTGATATTGCATGATATCACTCGTTCATGTGACATGGGGTTAAGCCAATATTGTGTTTCTCGAGACCCACGGCGCATCAAAGCTCATCGGCTTAGCATTTTTATGTTTTGGTATCTAACTGGTAGTAGCATGCGAAAGTCAGCGTGTGGCTCTATGAGCAGCTTTCCATCCGCATTGAGGGCACGATTAGGGTTAGTTTGCCGTTCCTCCGTTTGTGTGATCCAGTTTGCTGATACAGACAGGGTTTCGATGAGTTCATGAACCTCGTTATCGATGACGCCGTTGAGGTCCGACAAGTGACCAAGACCAACGACAAGGAGACTCGGAGGTCATTAGGTATGAGATGAAAACTTCCAAGCTGTGGTCACGTGTTCTAATCCCGTGAGTAGGCCAGATTTTGTTGAAGGGTGACAATGTGTCGTTGATCCAGAGCCTGTCGGGCTGAGGAGGCATTGCAATCTGGGAGGACGAGGCGTAACGGCCCAAAAGGACAAGAGCTTTAGATCATGGAAGGAATATCAAGCCGATTGGCTTATTGTGGCGCACAAGGCGCTGCTGGGACACCTCAAACAAACATGTTTAGCACCAGGTCGTCGTTGCCGCCGGAGACAGCTGGCTAGTAGAGGACTGCGGCCAGTCGGAGGTTCCGTACCCCCTCGAAGTGGGCATGTGTGCGCAAAGAAGACTTCTATCTGTTTCCAAGCGTCTTCAATTTCCCCTGATCTTCTGACGTCCCCGCAAATCGAATAGCTATGATGTCTTACGTAGATGGAGTGTTGGTTGAGGGTCGATGGAGATCCATTGTGGTTCGCCGATCTATGTTTGATGCCTAGCCGAACGCCTGGACCGTTCGCGATCGTGCTAGATGGACTAGGTGGACGTATGGTGTGATTAAGGCGTTTGCATATTTACTGTTGTCATCCAACCATAACCAACATGTTTCACTTCTGTTCACCGGCTAGCTCAAGGCTTCGGGGTGAATCATGATGTGATTTCTAACTAACTCAATATAGCAGGTCCATGATTCTGGAGGATATGCTGAAGTCGATCAATGAACGGACGCACGTACACGTGCGCTCTTGATTTGCCATTCTCAACTCGTAGATCAACTTGAGGTGGATTGTCTTGGACAGTGGATGCAAGATAAGAGAAGGTTGAGTTCTGACAACCACCTTAGGCTCGGTTTGGAAACATCGCAATGACAGCTGCTGTGATTTGGCTGCTTCTGATTGAACAGATGCTGAACCGTGTAGCCTATCCCAAAGATCAAAGTCGTAGCTCTCGGACATTCACCACCCTGCCGAACGTGTTCAAGAGTTACTTATTGGCTCTGATGTCGAACCGCTAGGTGAATCAGTATGAGAGTGCATTCGGTGCATGGCAAGAGGGTACCTTGCTCAACACTGTAAGCTGAAGATAACAGGGTGTTCCCTGTCAGTTGCTGTCAGTTGCTGTCAGTTGCTGGGCCAGGGTGTCTTGATATGCAGGCGCAACTTTGCGCTTCGGAGTCCTTCCCAAGTGCGACATTGTCATCAACTACCCATACGCGTATGGTGAGGTGTTTCGGTCGCCCAAAGAAGAGGGCATTTCCGGGCCTCGTGGTCATCTTCGTTGCTTTTGCCTCGAAGCCTCCAAGTCCAAATGCCCCGAGTCATTTTCAGGCAGTTGCCGACGGCATCGCCGTGCCGCAATCAATAATGCCGGATCGCCATAAGGTCTGGGAAAATGTCATGCAATAACGAGGCTGCATCATAAGTTTCTTTTGCCCGGCGGACCAAATGGTGCATGGGCTTGGGGCTGGAGGATACGACGCCAAGGTGATCTATCACACCACGCAAACACCAATGGGACGAACCTTGGGGACGGATCACCGCTGTGGCTGCGCTTGGGGTTGTGCTGCATGGCGCGGCAGCCAGTAGGAACCATTGGCAGAATGGTGCTTGGCATCACACCCTCTCCATCAACACTTTGCTGCTTCGAATGTTTCATGCAGCAACCAAGAACGGCCAGCTCCTTCAGGTCTCACCCCGCCTCAACCAGCTTCGTTGTGAGGCACACCGTGTCGTCTGAATTGCAAGTTCCACGTACCGGGGACAACCCGGTGGCCGTCCGGGGTTGGGAAAACCGAGTCTGGCCAGCTGTTACCCCCGCGTTTTACACGTCAGCAAACTGCCGATCCCCGGATGGAGCTCCGCGATAGGATGAACCAGACACGAAAGCACCTGGACCAAATAGGCAGTTGCCCAGAGCTACAAGTGGATTGCAGACCTCGACATACCGACTTTAGGCTGTATCTGAGGCCGAGATGTCCGAAGACGCTACCGACCTATTGTACACAGTTAGTACGAACTGGCTCGTACAAGCGGCACATGCACTTCACAGTGCACTTTCTGAACTAGCCTTTCTGCAATTGCATCTAGTGCCTCTGTGCCCGCTGCCTGATCTGGGTTGTTGCGGTGCCAACAGTGACAACACAGCCACAAGACCGGTGAGGCTGGAGAGCCAGTAACCGCAATACACAACAGCGCAGCTGAATGGTGTTTGCTTTTCGAAACTCTATCTTTCCTCCTGAGCAAGCGCTGACCCTCACCGCGCTACAATGATGCCGTCAAGTCTCGGGACATGACGGGATAGAATGGTGGTGTCAGGTCGGGTACAGTGGCCGGCATGAGCTGAAGATTCTAAGAGACGGGAAGAAAACTCCGATGCTGTCTCTGCGATACTAGAATGTTGAGAATGCTGCTGGAGAACGTAGATCACGGCAGGTCCCATCGGCGATGAGATTGCGGTGTGGGTAGTTCCGTTGAGAGACTGTCACACATGCATATCGGTCGTTCTAGGCACTGATCCGCAGATACCTAATCTGCCACGTTGGTATCACTGAATCATGCTCTTTATGCCCTGGCTAATCCCTTGATCCTTGAACACCCTTGACCCTTGAATGGAATCGAAGGATATCTAGAAGCCACAACACTACGCAGAATTTGCATGTGATTTACGTTGGACCGGTAAACTCCATCAAGTTACCTACTGATATTCTTGTAACAATATACCAAACAAGTAAAAATACATAACAAATAGAGGCTTCGTGACTTCTAAATTACGCGACTGGGGAGTAGATATGCTGTAGAGGAACCCAGAGTCAGCAATGGAAGACCAATTCTTGCAACAAATCATATTATAAACTCACGATCGACACACGTCGGACCATGGAACACAACACCTGCACCCCAGATTTTCCCCGGATCTGTGGTCATGGCGGGGAGTGGATCCCATAACAGCGAAAGTCGATGCTTCACAGCTGGTCACGAAGAAGCCATCCGCCTCATCCTTGGTGTCATTTGTACGATCAAGAAGTTGCGAGTACGGTTTATGACACTTGTTGCACGTAAATCTACCTTAAGTAGACATATCAAAATACGTGACCTCGACTCAAACCGAAGCTAGCAGGAGTTCGGCCGTGGCTGGAGGTTGGTACCTGGGTCAGCGCTTAGCATGGAAACTCAATCATGCCAACAAATGGTGCGGCGGTCAAAACAAGGATATTCTTCTCGGGGCTGATATTTGGTGATGCCCTAAAGGGGTGGGGGGACTGGGTCGGTGAGTGTTTGCTTTGGGCAGTCTGGATGAGGTTTGTGGCGATATGACACGTCTTTTGGGTTGATCTGGGCGACATAGCCACACTCTAACCGCACAGCAGCCATGGTGAACTGAGACATGAAAACGGTAAAGGAGTGTCTCTGATAAGCCATTGGATGAAGCAGATATTGATGGTGACCGTTCACGCACGGCAAACTCCATTGTGGTTGATGTGATCTCCGACACATCCTTGTCGATTTGCGATAGGCGAGGGGCGACTACGGAGCTGTCAGAAAGCAGAAAGCGGAGGGCTGCGACGCTGTGATGGGGCGGGCGTGAACACGTGGGTCTGGATGTGCTGTTCTCGATCAGATCTCGCAGCAGGAATTATGGATCCTGGAACTCACAAGGAAGACGAGTTGACGATTGGGAACCGGGCCCGCAGATAGGGAGCCTGTCGGCGTGATAAGAGGGCATGTTAGATCTAGCGACGATGGAGTAGATAGCAATAGTGGCTCATGCGGCGCCATCCCAGAGGGAATCGGTCTTGGCAAGCTTGTTGCTGTGCGTACACGGCAGGTACAGGAGGGGTCCATGGGTGCTGAGTCAATCGCTTTTGGGGGCTTGCTGGGGCTCGCTGGAGCTTGCCGGGGCCTGCTGGGGCCAGAGCGGGCTCCATTGGGCTGCTGTGGGTAGGGGTAAATGGTGGGTTTCAGTGGTGTGTGATTGGCCCCGGATGCCACGAGACGCAGCTCCAGCCCCCGTTTGTTAGGCCCGTTCGGCGAGGGTTGCACTGCGCACAGCGCACAGGAGGCCAGGGCAAGGCAGGGCAGGGTCGGACGGGAAGGACATCCAGAAGGGGGGATCGCATCGAGCCATGAGGATCATCTAGGCGTGCATACCCCGTACTCCGAGTGTTTTAGCCCCTTTTTTGTCTGTCGTGAGTCGCGTGTTCCACTCTGCAGTCGGGGTGCCTGTCCGATGGCCCCGAACCTACCTAGGCTTGCTAGGTACCTAAGGCAGGTAAGCTTGCCGGGAGCCCAGAAGCCCGAGGCCCCTCTCTGCCCGGAGAGCCTGTCTCTGTAATGCTGCTGTCTTGAAACCGTGTCTGGGCTTTGTTTTCCCATAACGTAATCCACTACCAGCTGGGGGCCACGCATTGCCACTGCCGGGACGCACACTGGGCATGCCGCCTCGCCCCTTTTTCTTCTACCTTGTTCCAACCATTTTCCACGGCCCCGTGGTGGCTTGGCTAGACTCGAAAAAGCAAGCAATCACAGAGTGACGGCCCTCGCCGGGACCTTCCAGCCCTGCTGGCCCTGCTGGCCCCTCCCAAACCCCCTCCGCTCCGCTCCGTGCTTCTCCGTGCGTGCCGCGTCCTGGCCTCCAGCACCCACAGACAGCTAGGCTAGCAAGCTCAAAGACACCCACCCACACGGCGAGGTGCAGACGAGCACACAGCTGAGAGCTACTGTGCTCTAGGTGCTGACTAGAATGAAAGCATGTCTGGCATGTTGAGGAGGGGCGCGGCACATCCCAAGATCCGGAACCCGCCCCCCTCTACGAACCCCGGCCGCAACTCGCCACCGCAGTGCAGCACCATGACAGCGCCGGCGCCAGCGGCATTCGCAGTCGCTGCACGTCCACCGGGCGCCCGGTCCAGCAGGCAGCCAACAGGGCGCCCAGCCCCG
>JAANBB010000033.1:0-192976 GCA_014621425.1 Cylindrodendrum hubeiense
CGGTGCTCGAATGCGCCGGTGAGCTGCGTCGCGCCGAACGAGTCCTGGAGCACCGCCACGGGGGCGCGCTCGTTGAGGAGATCTGCACTTGTCAGCTTACTGACTCCTTGGGCTTCGTGCCAGGGGGATACTCACCGAGTGCGGCGTTGCCAAACAGCTCGACAATAGTCATGTAGATGTCGCGCTTGCCGCCGAGCCTCCCGCTGAAGAGCTCCTCGGCGACGAGGCGCTCCAGGTGGCTGACGGTGTAAGTCTTGCCGGAGCCCGTCTGTCCGTAGGCGAAGAGCGTGCCGATGCCGCCGTCGTATGCCCAGGGGACGAGCGGCTTGACAACGTCGTCGTATATCTCCTCGGTCTTGCAGTCGGTCTTGAAGATGCGGTCGACTTCATAGTCGTAGGACTAAAGAGGGTGTTAATAACATAGGTCGATTTGGAAATGAGAGGATGGAAGAGATGGAAATAGGACGGATGGGACGGAATATGCCTACCTTGATCAAGGGGAGGCCGCGGACCGGCTGGCGGAGCTCGTGGACGTCTATGACGCCGGGGGGACGGGCGCGGGGGAACAGGGCCTGCGGAAGGCCGGCTTCTGCCTCTTCCGGGAGCAGCGGCCGGAGCCGGGTGGTGACGAGCATATCCGAGGCCGGGGCGACTTCAGCTTTGAGCGAGGACGACGTCTTGGGAATGAAGCGCTGGACTAGCGTCTTGTACCGCTCGGCGTTCTCGAGGATGAACCGGTCCATCATGATTGGGATGTGAATTGGGGTTGGTTTAGTATTTTAGAGGGGATGGGAATGGGAATGGGAATGGGACTGGCACTGGGAATGGCGAGGAGTATACGAGCTGTGATGCTGTGATGGGGAATGGGACTGGCGCGGAGTGTACGAACGAATACGACTTGGGAAGTTGTGATGATGGACTCTGTTGTTGTTGGGAAATCAATTATTAACGATGGGATTATGAGTAAAGAGGCATGTTTTTAATCTTGTTTACTTTCCCAAGTATTACTGTTGATACAAAGACCGTGAACCAATACTGCAATTCCTGCTGCCTGGAATAAGCATACAAGGGACATGGATAGTTGGCCGTCAATGCCGTTTTGGCGTCAATTATGACTTGTTTATGTTGTACCCCCCGCTGTTCACCTCTAGCGTGCGCCAAAGCGCCGCTTGGCTTGGTCAAATGAAGATGCGCACAGTCGAGGCGCGGACAAAGCAACTATATGACAACGATTAATGCTGGTTGAAGACTTCCTCACCACTGTGTTGTCTTCATATGTGTTGGTTGTGCGCTGTCTGGCTTGTGTTAGTGAACGTATGCTCTGTGGCCTATCATCTTTCATGCGAATAGCGTACACCATACGCGATGTTCGCGAGTGGGTTGTTGACCGGCGAACGATGGCAACTTGTGAAACATGTTATGCAGCCATCCGCCATTCACCGTCCACAGTCCTCATAGCCTAGGATTCAGGCATATAATCGAGTGACACTACCGAATGAACGGAGAGCAAGCACAACCGTGAACGTATCGCTGTTCTCATGCCCGTCACATCTATGCAGGGATGGCTGTTTAGTGAACATGCCGTCAGCCGGTCGCTGGGCATGGCGCGATAAAGCAACCGCACAAAATTGATGGTGCTTGTTGAAGACTTCTTCAACGCATCACGGTGGTTGCAGGTATGTTCTGATGTGTCGATCGTTGCGTCGGGTATCTCTTATTCGGCTGCCTGGCGGGTGCGCGCGCTGTTTGGCCTGGTCGGGTGGAGTTTCCGGTTCATGTATTCAGGAGAACTCGTCTGTCGCTGGGGGGATGGGCTAGGTAACGACATGAAGAAATGAATGAGAGAGTCGGTCCGCGACAATACTCGTTGCCTGTTTTTTAAGTGTGAGTTGGGGGAATCTGGATGCCTGGAGATGTTTTGGGGAGAATTGATGGGTGAGACGATGTCCGTTGGTGGAGTGGAGTGGTGGTAGGTGACGGTTCGGAACGCAATGCAACGCGACAGAACTGGATGGGACAGACCTCGTATAGTTGCCTGAAAACTGTGGGGTTCAGTTGCAACCGAAGACCGAGATTGAGTAGAGATTGGATTTCCGTGTATTCAAGGATCTTGGCTGCAATGGTAACGGTTCTGCAACTTCTGTGCGAAGCCTAACCACTCCGGCGGAACCTGTGCATCCAAAGAAGAAAGTGGTACTACCTGGTGATTGAAACGGGAACGCACCCACCGCTAAGGCCGCAAAGCTCGCCCAAACCGTATCAGACCATCCGTTCGTGTCTGCTGCCAAGCTTGGTGAGCTCCAGGACCACCACTCCGGAAGAATACGACACGACGGTGGCCTGAGACGGGAGCTTGTGCTCCGAGCAAGCGCTCCTCTTGCGAGGCACTCCCGCGCAGTCTCGAGCGTGAACGGGCAGAGAGATATGTGAACACCAGAAACACGTAAGCATGGGCACACGCGGACCACGCCAGATCTACAAAAGAACCCGGGGCCGTGGGTTCGTCGACGATGGTGCAATCAGCAGCCAGTTGAAGATAGCCTTGTTACTCTCACAAAACGACAGCAGGACTGCGCCGGGACCAACGAGCTGTCGGGAACGTCAGAGCTCCCAGCTGTGCGATTGGGTTTTTAGTCAACGTTTGCGTACGTGCGTGGGATTGGAAGCGAAAATGGGCCTCGATATCTCGATTTGCCGGATAAGGGTCCGGGGTGGGGAGGAGCTGGCGTGAGGGCTCTTTGTCAAACCACCTGATGGGGGATGGCGGGATGGGGCACCGACGAGCCAAGCCGCCGCGTTCAATGTTAGATGGTAGCTTATACGACGGGTCCTGCCTTATGTCCGTGTTGTAATTTCCGAGGATGTGCTAGGCGGCTATTTGTGTTTCTGCGAGCTTGAGACGAGAGGCCTAGACGAGAGACCGAGAGGGTCGGGTAGAGAGCTTGCACGTGTTGCTCGCTGCATGATGGGTGTGAGACTCGCTATTCGGAGACTTCTCTATCCGGCTTCGCGACTGAAGGAGTGCCCTGAGGGGAGATTTCTCTTCAGGACCTGCCTGCTTGGGAGTTCGGTTCCAACATTCGCTGACATCGCGTGTGGCAAGTGCCCTTGCAAGTGAAGTGATGGCCATCAGGGATGCCGCGTTCCGAGCGACGTTCCAGGGCCGATCTTACTCAGACGCTTATTGCGCGGAGCCGGCCTTGCAGCGACAGAGCCTACCAGAGACAGACGGGCGTGTGCCCTAGCGCAATAGTCTCGAACAGTTCGTCCTGTATTCCTGATGTGGCTGCGGCTCTGCTTGCCGTGCCGCAAAAGTGCCTAAGCGGGAGAAGGAGAAGCAGGCCGGGAAGACGGATGGTAACTGCGCTCTCGTGTAGGATCTTGGGTGGGTGCTGGGGAGAGGGAGGGACGGGCCAATGGGAGCGTGGCTTTCATGTCGTCTATCGAGGATGTCTGGATGAGGCAGTACCACGTATAGCATCCAGTTGCAGGAGCCGTACATGATAGTCGTACATGGTAGTCCTGTCGTCGCAGTGGCATGTATGTAGTAGAGCAGGCTTCAAAAGTTCGAGTCGGACGGTGCATATCGTGGCTGGCCCCACCCCGCTGCTCTCCGCTCCGCCGTGTCGCATGGCTCCCCGGGCCTCCTGCACTCCGTCTCCCGGTCGCGTCCTGGGTCCCCCATGTCCCCATTCTTTCCTCCGAATGGGCGGGGTCCC
Source organism: Cylindrodendrum hubeiense (assembly GCA_014621425.1). NCBI lineage: Eukaryota > Fungi > Ascomycota > Sordariomycetes > Hypocreales > Nectriaceae > Cylindrodendrum > Cylindrodendrum hubeiense. Next base: position 3,720 of record JAANBB010000033.1, read on the forward strand.
TTTGTTAGGCGCTCGAGCTCCCAAGCACCGGCGCTAGACAAAGGTCCTCGAGGGGGGGCAACTGGGGCCCGGGGCGGCAGGTTACATGCACAGATCGTTGCTCCATTGGGGCTCCAAAAGTCCCCCGAGGGCGTCTGCCGCCGATAGAACGACATGCTACCAAGTGCAGTACGCACCAGCTGCGCGCTAATTCTGCGGGGCCCGACGACCTGAGATGCTGTCCCAGTGCACCGAGTACGTACTCGCCATCTGTAGATGGGTGGCAATCTGGTGAGGCGACAATTTGTAAGTCCAACCGTCGATAGGCCGCCAGCACACGGCAGCAGGACCAGGACAACGCCACCAGCCTGCTTCGTTCCGCACTCTTGCTTCGGCTTCCAGCGGTCTCCCCCGCAAACCCCAGACGGCGAGCGCCTCAATGGGGAAGTTGGGGATTTAGGCCTTTTTGTTACGAGAGAAGTATCCCGGATCTGGGGATTCATCTTGGAATCTTGACGCGTGCATCTGTCACTCCTCATTATGATGGGTTTTGCCCAAGAGGGGCCGTCTGGAGTGGCGGGTTTGAGACGCGTGGACGACTGTGGGGAGACGGTGGAGCGAGGCGTTGAGATGTTGCACACTGATGCACATGCGACCACCAGCTACGATAAACGGCCGGTAGCACGAACGGGCGGCGCAAGCTGACAGTTGCCCATCTCCGTTGCCCCTATCGCTTCTTTGCCTCCTGGTCGCCTTGCCTCCTTGTCGCCTTAACTCCTTGCCTCTCTCGCCTCTCGGTGGCATCAGCCCAGCTGTCCAATGCCGTCCACCACCCCCGCAAATAGCTGCATGGCTCCCGTTATAAAATCCGTGATTGGGAGATAGCGAGCAGCCAGACATGCCACGGCGGCGCTGGGAACAATAATCGGTCCACGCCTTGCGCTCTGCCGCAGTGGAAGTGGCCGGCGCGGGCAGGACTCGCCAGAGCTCCAACCCTGTTTAGGAAGGTTACCGTTACATTGAGGGACGAGGGCCCGCCGCCATTTCACAATGTCACAGCCATTTCGCGATAGCTGGCGGCGGTGACGTGCTGCCAACATCACGCAACGGATCAAGTGTTGTGCCGTTTTATGCGTGGGGGAAAGAAGACCATCAACGATTTTGATTTTTTTCCTTTGTGGATGTCTCGTTGCGAGAGACGCGTATTACGTACTCTGGACAGCATAGCTGTGATGAATGAAACATGGGAGATGGTGCAATACACAGTTTTCATCTGGGAATTCGAATCTTGGATACGGACCGTCTGCACGATGCCTGCCCTATGCGAAATGCGAAACGCAAAATGGCCTGCGGCGGCGACCGGGGGATGGGAATCGCCAAGATATCGCCAAGCTGATGGGATTCGGGTGCCCTGCATTCGGACGAGTGGTGGTGGTGGTGGTGTTGCAACGTGACGGGCCACACGCACACACGGCTGGCATACACGGCTGGCACACACGGCTCAGACATATGGCGGTACCGAGCAGGCCTCACAGCTGAAGGAGGGAAGCCGCATCTCGCCTCCTTGCCTGTGCTTGCCGTGTTCCGGGTGCTCCCTGGTTGTGCTCCTTGTCTCTTGGATCATCCCTTGGATCGTCTCTTGGGCGCTGCTTCGATGCCGTCGACGGCGCTGCTTGCGGAGGCCGAGGTAAACTTGTCGTGTGCGCCGCCGACGCATTCGGGGTGTTTTTTTGCCTCCCCCAGACATAAACTGGATAAAAATCTAAACATCTAGAGCTTAAAAAAACCGTAAAGCCACATACGAGCGCTCTAATCTCTAAGTGCCACAGGGCATCGCCACTGCCAATCGCCAAGCACGGCTAGGCCGACACCCCCTTCACCCCGGGCGCTGAGGCTGGAGCCAACCACAGGGGCTGATCCCCATCGCGATGCCGCAAATCTCGGAGCCGGGCGATGGCCGTGGGTGGTGCAGCCAAGGAAAACCTGGCCACGGCACCCTCTTTCTTGCACAGAGCAGTCGTCTCCAGGCCACCACGCCCCCTGTGGCTGCATGGCCTGTCTATTTCCGGCGGCGCTGGCGGTTGCGGGCTTGCAAGGCCAAGCCTCGGCACCCGATGCGCCACCCGATCATTTTTATGCAGTCGCGGTTCAGGGCAGCTGAGACGGCGCTGTCAGCACGCTGTGGGATTTATGTACGAGAAATAGGGCCTGGGAGCGAGGCATCGAATCGTATATCGTCTAGTTGCTATATGGCTTGGCTCGGGGTGAGCAGGCGCGAGATGGAGATTGTAGATGGAGACTGCAGATGGAGACTGGACACGCAGACGCAGACGCAGACGCAACCACTTCTGCGTGTGCCGGGATCACCCTCGTCGTGGTGCTTCGGCCCTACGTTATCTCCCTCTTCGATTTCGGGAGCCAAGGTTTCATCGACGGACGGCGTTGGATGTGGTTCCAGAAGGACGAGAAGCCCACGAAACAGCTGAGCGAGCGGCCATGACGAGGTGGCCGTGTCATGACACCCTCCACACGTCCACACGAGTCATCCGAGAAGCCGCGGACAGCCTTCTCTGGGTGTTCTGTTGCATCCATCGATCGAATCACCCGGCTGGGATTGTCAATGGACGTTGTCTCCAACATCAAGGCCGCCCTTCGTTGCCTCATCCCTCCCGCTGGTGCTGGTGATGCTTCGGGACCTGCTGCAGCGAAACCTCATGTCTTGCCACCTTCCCTGTTGAGTCTAACCCTGCGGCCGAGTAGGGCCGAAACGCTTGACGTCTTGGCGACCCCGGCCGTCCAGGGCCCCACCCCGGGGTCCGTCCCCTGTCGTGTGCCTGCCGACCCACCGACCCACCTGCTTGTTGCTGTTCCCGGCCGGTTGGGCCATCTCCAGAAACCAACCGCCCTGGCGCCCCCCGGCCGAGGTCCCCCATTATTGCCATCTTGGTCTCGAAGCCGCACGCTCTTGGAGGGAGGGGAGCTTGAGCCTGTGGGAACCGGGGCCGGTACTTTTGTCAGTGGCCTTCTTTCGCCGTCTCGTCTTAGTCGCGAGGGCGACCTGCCCGATAAGGCCATGTCCCCAATGTCTAGCGCACAGCCAGGCGTCCATCTCCACGCCTTGTCCGGCCGTGGCCTGGGATGGCCTGGGATCGTCTGGGATCGTCTGGGATCGTCTGGGAACATTGGCCGATGGTTGCGTTGCCTTTGGTCGGCTCCTTGTGCGAACCGGTGGCGACGGCCTGCCCGCGTCGCAGACAACGTGGATCATGAATTGATATAAGATCTGCTCTTGGGATCCTCCCGTTTTGTCTCTGATTCCCTCCCGTCTCCATCCCACTCCAGGTCTCATCCCTTCATCCTCCCTCTCTGCTATCAAACCTCCCCTTTGCGGGCCGAAGCAGACAAACCTTGACACGCAGTCCATCCCAGACTCACGTCAAGCCCGGACAAGAACAACTCTCAGGTCAACCGCCCCCCCAAGAGTGTCACAATGACCACCACCGCCAACCTCGACGCCGATGCCATTGCGCAGTCCGGCCTCGTCGACCCTGAGACGCGCGGCATCCCCCAAATCCCTGCCACGGGCTCCATCAACAAGGAGTTGCACGTCGACGCGCAATCGACCAGCGAGGATGGGTTAGAAACGCCCACCGAGCAGGACCTGCTCACTCTGCGCCGTGTCTCCGGTATCATCAAGTGGAGCATGTACACCATCGCCTTCGTCGAGTTGTGCGAGCGTTTCTCCTACTATGGCTCCTCGGTGCTGTACACCAACTTCATCGCGCAGCCTCTCCCCGACGGCTCCACCACTGGTGCTCCCGTAGACCCCTCGGACCCCGATGCCCAGGCTGGTGCCCTGAACATGGGCTCTCAGGCCGCTCAGGCTCTGTCTCTCTTCAACCAGTTCTTCGCCTACATCATGCCCCTGGTCGGGTAAGTTACATAGAGTGTTCCACTATCAGATTCCAACTAACAACTCCCCTAGTGCCTGGATTGCTGATGCCCGCCTCGGTCGTTTCTGGACCCTCCACATCGCCATTGGTATCTCGACCATTGCCCACGTTATCCTTGTTGCTGCCTCTGCGCCCGGCGTCATCGTCAAGGCTGACTCCGCCTTCGCTGCCTTCATCATCGGTCTCCTCACTCTCTGCGTCGGTACCGGTTTCTTCAAGGCCAACGTATCGCCGCTGCTCGCAGAACAGAACGAGGATACTCGCATGCATGTGGAGACCCTGGAGAGTGGTGAGCGCGTCATCGTCGACCCTGCCGTGACGAACACCCGTATCTTCCTCTACTTCTACCTATGCATCAACCTGGGATCCCTCGCCGGCCAAATCGGCATGGTCTATGTTGAGAAGTACGTCGGCTTCTGGCTCGCTTTCTTGATCCCTACAGCTCTTTTCATGATCGCTCCCATCGTCCTCGCCATCAACAAGAAGCATTACAAGCTGTCGCCTCCCACTGGATCCGTCCTCGGCAAGTTCTTGCACATGTTCTGGTACGTCCAGAAGCAGTGCAAGCTCTTCAAGTTGGACTGGGACCTGGCGAAGCCTTCCAACGTTCCCGTGGACTCGCGCCCCGAGTGGATGACCTACGATGACGCCTGGGTCGACGAAGTCCGCCGTGGTCTCATGGCCTGCAAGGTCTTCCTCTTCCTTCCCGTCTTCTTCCTCGCCTACAACCAGATGACCGGTAACCTCACCACCCAGGCTTCCACCATGCAGCTGCACGGAACTCCCAACGATGTCATCCAGAACCTCAACCCCATCTCCATTGTCATCATGATCCCCATCATTGATCACGTCCTCTACCCCACTCTCCGCAAGTTCGGCATTGCCTTCACCCCCATCAAGCGTATGACCGTCGGTTTCATCATCGCTGCCCTGTCCATGGTTGCCTCTGCCGTTATGCAATACTACATCTACGAGATGGGCTCCTGCGGCTGGCACCCCAACGGTGACGACTGCGAGGCTGCACCTATCAATGTCTGGGCCCAGTCGTTGCCCTACATCCTGATCGGTCTCGCCGAGATCTTCACCAATGTCACCTCCCTGGAGTACGCCTACTCCAAGGCTCCTGAGAACATGAAGTCCCTCGTCATGAGTGTGAACCTGTTCATGAGTGCCATCTCCGCTGCCATTGGCCAGGCTTTCACCCCGCTCTCCATCGACCCCCTGCTGGTCTGGAACTACACCACCGTCGCCTGCATCTCCTTCGTCGGCGGAATCGCATTCTGGTTTTGTTTTAGACATTTGGACGGAGATGAGGATAAATGGAACATGCTCGCCAAGTCGACCTACAAGGGAACTAATGAGCCCAACGCTCTTGATGCCAAGATTGCCGACGACCACGATGCCGAAAAGGCTTAGGTGGGGGATGTTGGTGTTAGTAATACGAGTAGTTTGAACCAGATACCACCTATTAATAGCGAATTATTTCACAAAACTGAGTCCACAAGTGAATAGCCTAATTTAAACTATGCCTGGTGTCTGATCACCTTTAGTATTGTATTCCCATGTTCACTTATATGGAGGTTTGCCGGAGCGGAGGCCCCGACCCCTCATCCGGCTTAGTCATCCCGGACCTCCGGCCAGCTCCGACGTTCTGCCGGAGCTGCGTCTGCCAATGCCAGTCTCAATTGAGCCGGGCCCGAGGCGTAGAGTTCTCTTCTGTATGTTGTTAGATATAGGCCGTGCTAATATTGCAGTACACGGGGGATCTCCTTTTTGTGCAAATGGCGCAGTCGGCGAATCCAACACATGGTTATCAATGCTATCGTTGGCGTCCATTCGCACACGCCCTGAGCAAGCCTCCTTACATGGCCGCACATGATGTGAGGTCCGCAAAAGCTGCACAAGACCGAAGTCCGAAACCCCCAAAGAGAGCAAATTACTATCATAAGAATATTTTACAACCTGATGCCATTAATGCAAACTGTGAATTATTTGTATAACTATTACATCTATTGCCCATTAGGTATTACGTACTGGTACTAGATCTTTAGAGTATAATGTAGTAAATATTAGGGGCTAAATCTATTGAAAATTAAGGGTCTTAGTGCCTACAGTGCTAAAGGTTAGGGGGTTTAGATGTATTACGTTCAGGGGTTCAGCGCCAATATTTAGGGGTTGGCCGAATTAAGTGTAACTGCCAAACGGTTGAGTTTCTTTTTGGGCTTTTGCGGACCAGGACAGATAAACCATCTCGACGATAGTCAACACTGTGATCACACTACACGCCTTGGGTACCCACGCGCTCGAGAATAATATTGCCGATAACCTCAAATGGAGTAAGGTGGCGTTAAGATATGAGTAGATTGAACTAATACCATCCAATAGAGAACTGCCAAGGCCATCGGGGGACTATGCTTTGTGTCTCATAGCCTTGATAACCTTAAGGGGACTTTTCCCTCGAAATCTCAACCACGTTGCGAAAAATACGACAGCGTAATTGAAGATGATGAAGCCGCAAAAGATACCAAAGTCACGCCAGATATGGCTGTAGTGAACGCTGAACCCAGCCCCGAACTCATCCCCAGTAGCAAATTGACAGAACTCGCAAACTCCCTGCTCGCCCGTCTGAACATAACCACCAGCTTGTTGGATGTATGGCGCAACATACTCATCGCAAGTCATGTTCGATGGTGGCTCAAACCGTGCAAACTCTCCCGACTTGCAGTTGACGGGTTGGTCGTGGATTGCAACGCCAAGCAAGGCCTCGAGGAGATAATGGAAAGGGGTAAGCCAATACATCCACCTTCGCCAGAACGTTGGAATGCTTGAGGCAGGTACAACGACACCACAGAAACTGACGACGAAAAGAAAGAAGACTGGTACGAGCAGCGATGCAAACAGCTCATTCGGAGCCAGCGAGGCGATGGCTTGGCCAAACCCAACATAATACAGCTCGAAGACTATGACCATAATGAAGGCAAAGCCCGAGGAGAAGCTCGATGTGTTCCAGCCAAAGACTCCCCACCACCAGCAGTTGAAGTATATGCCGCCGCGCGACGATAGCATAGGGAATCTCTGCCGCCACGGCCGCCGTTGTCCACGCGACCCAGCTGTAGATTTTGGCGCCGTCCTCACGCCACTGGAAGACTTGGCGCGAGCGCAGAAATACGGGCTGCAGCTGCTGGATCAGCGGCGGGCTGATGGTCAACGTCATGAAGATGGAGAATACGCGATTCTGGAAGTCGATGCGCGAGGTGCCCAGCTTGTAGAATGTGAAGCAGTTGAAGAGGCCTGTCATTACATGAAGCATCATCTTGCCGAAGATGTAATTGGGCGTGCGCCAGTATGATGTGAAAGAGCGCTTGAGGAGTGTGATGGTCTGCGTTGATAGGGGCGCGGCGTATTCGCGGTCGTCGGTGAGGGTTTTGGACGGCTCGACAGTGCGGCGCTGAGAGACTAGATCCTCGATTTCTTGTGCCCGTTTCTCACGCTGCGGCGATTCTGCCCATATATCACCCCAGTCTTGTCCGTCGTAATTGGGATCGCCGGCTCCGATAGCGTCGAGCATGTACTCGGCCGGGTTTGCCGTCGGTGGGCACTTGGCTGCGCCATTGTCTTCGAAGTATTGGATCAACTCCCGACTGTCGTGTCCGAGAGGGCCGTGATACACTACCCGACCCCCGGATTTGAGAAGAAGCAGGTCGTCAAAGTGTTCGAATAGGACGGCTGACGGCTGATGGATGGTGCAGAGCACGGCCTGACCTGCATCTGCGAGCTTGCGGAGAAATCGCACAATATTGAAGGCGGCGCCGGAGTCCAGACCAGACGTAGGCTCGTCGAGAAACATGAGAAGTTCAGGTTTAGACGCTAATTCCACGCCGATAGTCAGGCGCTTCCGTTGTTCTTGATTGAGGCCTTCTCCAACTTTGCCGATGATGGCACCGGCAATGGGTCTCATCTCCAATAGGTCAATGATAGTCTCGCAGTAGTCCGTTTTCTCTTTTAGTGACACCTCCCTAGGTTGTCGAAGGATAGCTGAGAACTGCAAGGCTTCGCGGACGGTGGAGGTGGGCTCGTGGATATCCATCTGTTCTGCGAAGCCCGTGGCTCTCTGGAATGACTTTGGGAGAGGGCGGCCATCGACGAGAAAGTCACCGGTGACTGTACCGAATTTGAGACGCTGGGCTAATGCGTTGAGTAGGGTTGTTTTACCAGCGCCTGCGATGTGGAATTAGCTCCTGCAATGGCTTGAATGGACTGTGGACTTACCAGAGGCACCCATCAGTGCAGTCAGTTTACCGGGACGCACATATCCTTGAATATCCTGGAGCAACTTCCTCTGCCCATTATCATATGGGATGGTATAGTTTACATCTCGGAAAGTGAAGATGGTCTCATTCTTGGCCACTTGTGCTGGCTGCTCAACGTTAATTGTCTCATTTGACGTGGCTTCTCTCTCCACAAGTGGAGGCATTTGACCAGTTTCTTCGTCCTTTTTCGTTCGCCCACCAGTGGATATGGACTCCTCGACAGCCTTCGGGACCTGGCCTCTCTTAAAGACTGTGATGGCGCCGCCTCCTTCATTGGGCTTCATCATTTCCATACCCAGCGCGGTCAGGAAGACGAAGAAGATGAAGAAGGCCCACAGGAAGCCAAAGTTTCGCCAGAGATGCGACCTGGTGTAGGTGAAGGATGCTTGGATATAATCCGCGCCTTTGACAGAAGTTGAGCCAAGTGAGGCTCCAGCGAGAGCACAGCCTTGATGCTGTCGTGTTGCATTGGGTCCTTGGGGAACTAGGTACGGAGGTACGCATTCAAGAGTGAGCCCGGCAAACTCATTGGACATGAGACATTCAAAGCCATATTGAATCCAGTTGATCCGTCTTAGCCAGCTGAACCAAGGGTGCATCGAGTCTGGGGGAATGAGGTAGCCGGTGTACACAATCAGGATCTGCATTGACAAGCCAGTGAATCGCGTCGCCACATCCAGCGTTTTGCACCAGGCTGAAAGGGCACGGAAGAATGCGTAGGTCACCATGGTCACAAGCCACAGGATGAGGGTAGTAATGAAGAACTGCGATGCGGTCCGGGATAGGTTTGCCATGAAGTAGATGATGACGTTGAAGATGAAGACTTGAATAAAGACCAACGGCACGTCAACGACGGTTTGAGCAATGGCAAAGGCGGCTGGACGGTAGAACGAAAACGATTTATGCTTGAGCAGGATGGGTTTCGATACGAATGCGGACGTTTGCTCGGCCAGAGCCAACAGCGCATTGAACAGAAGCAGGAAGAATAGTGTACCGCCGCGTGGAAATGCGCCCGTGGCTGTCTGTGGCAGGTTGTAGAAGAGACTCCCGACAATTAGACCTTGGAACAGTAGTCCGCCCCATTTACCAAAGAGTGATGCGCGGTCACCCGTCATGACGAGGAACTGGCGCTGGGTGCACGCGATGACTTGCGAGTGGAAGGGGATCTCGTAGTTTTTACGGGTGCCGTTCGGCTCGTTCTGGCGGCGCTCTTGAGCCTGAAGCCCGAGCTGCGACTCAAATTCTTGTATATCGGTGATGTTTTCCTTATACGCGTCACTTCGACGGTACGCGTCGTCGAACTCTTCGGGGGATCGCGGGATTCGGTCTTCCCAGCCCTCGCGAACGCTGCGTTCGTGTTCGTCCGTCACCGACACGAGGAAGTCGGCGGTTGTCCAGCGTTCAGGGCAATCGAAACCAAGATCGAGAAAATACTGTTTGGCCTTCTCGGCCCGGCCAAAGTATAGGCATTTGCCATTGTCTATTAGGAGGACCTTGTCTACCAAGTCATACAACGTCTCGCCGGCCTGGTATAGGGAGACGGCTGTCGACGTGTTGGCCATGTTTGTCATTGCTCGAATTGACTTGACGTACTCGACTGCAGTGCTGGCGTCAAGACCTTTGCTGGAGTTGTCCCAGCCCTGGACAGAGGCGCGCGTAATCATGGCCTCGGCGATGCTGACTCTCTTTCGTTCGCCGCCCGACACACCGCGGATGAACTCATTGCCGACCTTTGTGCCAAGGGTGTGTTCAATCCAGAACAGCTTTGTCACGACTCTTAAGAACTCATTGACGTACTGAGCCCGCGTCTCCCCCTCAAGTCGTTCCTCCTTGCCGGGAGTGCGTGTCTGCAGCGCGAACTTGAGTGTCCTCTTCACGGAGAGGGTTGCATAGTGTAGGTCGTCCTCGGGGTTGTAGATGACCTCGCCGCGAAAGTTCTTGGCGATTTCATCGGAATCAGCACCACCGTAGGTGACTTGCCCTTCAACAGACTCGAATCCGGCTCGCTGATTGCAGAAGGCTTTCAGAAACGTAGTGCATCCCGCGCCAGGGCGACCGAGCACAAGCAGTATTTCGCCTGGTCTCACACAGCCGTCGAAATGACTGATGAGCTCTCGCACAGGAGGTTTGGCGACGGCTGCTTTGGCTCCCTTGGTGAAGAGTTTGGTGAGTTTTCGCGGGAGTCCAAGGAAGAAGTCGCCGACAGTGGGTTGTAAGCTGGCGCCGAGTCCTACACCACGAACAGTGAGATCGCGGAAGACGACACCGCTGTGTCGAGTCTTGTTCCCTTCAGTTTGTTCCTGGCGGGCGCGTCCAAAGATGCGAGACATGAGCCGTTCAATCTCCTGCTGTTCCTCTTCCAGTTCAATTCCCGAGACACCGGTGGCTGCTGACCGGCGTTGGGACAGGGTGTGGAAGATGTCATCCTCGGCGTGACTAGCTACGCGTTTGAGTTTGAGGTTTCGGTCTTCATTTGTTGAAGGTCTTAGTACGGGGGTTTGGGTATCGCTAGCTGATGATACAAATTCGCTGGACGTCGATGTCGCATCGTCGATCGCTACATTCCTTTCGTGTTGCGCATATGGAACAATGTCTCGGCTTGGCCGAACGGTAATTGAAGAAGAGCGACTCTGGCGGGAGAAGCCCAAAGGTATTGGCGGTGGGGCATCGATGGTTGGTGATGAATGCCCAGTGTCAGTGAGGACGACCTGGGTTGATCCTTCGTGTAGTGTTTCGTTGTTCGTCGTCATAGACACATGGCTGTAGGAGTGGACGCTCGGCGTCTCAGGGTAGCCACCTGGGATGTCTTCGTCCCGCGGTGTAGCTCTTCCGTTTTCCATTGTGTCTAATTGGAAATGCGTTTGAGACCTAGCTGGGAGCCTTGAAAGGTTGTGATTATTCTACCAGCGGAAGCACCTTATTATCTATAGTACTACGGGCATGGAGCGTCAGGGAGCGGAGAATACGACATTGCCGATGTCCGACTTCGACAAAATGAGGCTTCGGCCTCGGGGTCGGGCTTTACCTAATTTAGAAACTTCTATGATATTACCCTCCGCTGTATCGCTGAGGCGGTGCTGATCCTCGTTGGCGTGCATCGGAAGACTCGGGAGGTGTGGGGATCGGCGTCATAGACTTCGATCTATCCGGAGTTTGGAGATAGAGCCAACCTTGGCCGAGATTCCAGATCTGAGCCGCAACATTGCCCCCGACCATTGGCTCAAACATAGGACTGGTGAAATAATTTCCTTGGCAAGTGGTAAAATCATACGAGTACTATTTGGAGATATTGAGGTCTCGGGAGACTAACCGGCGCTTCAGTACTTTGAATGTAGCGATTGGACGACCGCTGCTATTGAACACAATGGGGGCTATGCTTCAATGCCAGTTACCCGAAAAGCTACACCGAAAAGCTGCATGATTAGTGAGAATTTACATATCTACATGGATATTCAAAAGGCATGTGAAGAAGGTTGCAAGAGAAGAAATCCTCTGCCGAATCCATAGGCCAGCGATTGGCGAACGGCAATCTAGTTGCCAATCAACCTGCATCTTAAATCTAGTTCAGATGCGTATTTAGCTACCGTAATAAGGCATTTTCTAAAACTCATCAGGATTTATCTACCAGGTCTGTTGATAATTGACGCCTAGGGAGGGTCGGAATAGCGGAAGGAACGGCTGCAGCAAATAAGCACACCATCGGGAGCCGAACATTTATGCAAAGAGCCGAGACGCGAGGAGTGTGCCTCAATCTGACATCGGATTGGTGATCCAAAGTACCTGCATCGCAGTTCGGCATTTAAAAACTCCGACAACTCGTATGTCAAAAAGCCTTGCTGCTCAGACGCGTGGCCTTCTTAGCTTAGGGCTGTGAGATTCACAGGACTTTTTCAAATCACGTGCAAGTCACAGTTGGTCTATCTTGAATAGATAACAAATGGACGCGCAGAATTCCCCATATGATGATGTGTGAATGGAAGACGTGGAACGTCTACGCAATTGTCTGCAGACTGCGTATCACAATGGCTCGATGGAATTCACAGATGCTCTTGTATATTTTTCTATATTTAAGCAAAATATGTCTCTCACATGGCTGCCCAAACTTCCCAAGTTCTTATTTTAGTCCATTTACGATACCAGATCCTCGATCTCACCGAACGCTAGACGCGCAAAATGGCCACTTCAGGGAGCAACGCGGGAAACTATTGTATCAACCCAAACCTCATCAACAACGATCAAAGCTCCAAGGAGGCCCATGAACAACCCATCTCTTCTGGTGCAATGGATTTGGGATCACCAATTACCTTTCAGCCCGAGGTCGTCCCTCCAGATCGGAGCCCCGAGGTAACCTTGTGTAGCTGCTGCCAGAAAGCTATCGATGGATCAGTTTTTCAGATACCTCAGTCGCCCTTGCATAATTTAGGGCCGGCATTCCTTTCCACACCCGGGATACCTAATTTACTATCCCATGGAACTGTGATGAGCCCCAGTGTGGTGGTCATCAATAACTTCCTACAAGCGCCGCCGCCCACACCCGTTTGGCCCCAAATCTCGGCTTGCCATCCAGCCTGTCTGGCTTGTTTCCAACCTCTCCTCGGAATTTCCGATGGGCAACCGGCCTTTTCTATCCCCTTTGCACCGAATCTGGGTCAACCCATGATTGTAAACGCTCAGGACCACCAAAATCCGCAATCAAATAACCCACCGGCGCAGACACTCTCTCAGGTCCGGGCTGAAAATCCGGTTGAAGTGGTTGGGGCTCAAAATCTTTCACCTCAGATGTATGGGCTGTGGACTGACCAACCAGATAATTTTCATCAGTTTCTTGATATGAATGAAATTGACAAGGACATGATTTCGATGGCACTGGATGAATCAATGGACGGCATTCAGAAGTAGTCATCATCTTTTGGGAGGTGGATGCCGTATAATTCCTTGGGCTGGAAATTGGATCTAGAGTTGATAGCTTCTAGAATAATGCGATAGACTACATAAATTTGGTTGATAAAACCCTTGGGTATTAGGCTATTGCGACCTCAATGCCCGAGCTCTTTCACCCAGGCTCTCTTGCAGGATGAATTTTCCACCATGTCCATTATTTTGAACAGTCCACGTGCGACACTGCTCATCACGCCTAGCACTCGAAATTCCACTGCACATCTTCCCAGCCGTTTCTCCTAAATATCTTGCCTCCAAGGCCGACTCCACGATTCTTGGGCTTGACAGTACCGCTCGCTAGCACGGCAGGACTCATTTCGAGGTCGGCAAAGCCCATTCCCACTGGCTCGATTTCATACCCCAGCAGTAGGGTGGCCATGAAACCTATCACCTCATTGAACGCAAAATTCCTTCCAGGACACAAATGACGACCTCCTCCAAAAGGGAAATACGCATCCTTCTTTTTTCGATCTGCCTCGATGGATGCCGGTGTCTTGTCTTTGGGGCTCGGGAGGAATCGTTCAGGGTCAAACTCCGCTGCATCCTCCCCCCAAATGGACTTTTCGTAATGCGTCACACCGCAGGGGAGCTGGATGTCTGTGCCTTTTTTGAGTAGGTACTGTCGGTTACCCGGCCCCTCGACGACGAGATCATCCATGATGCGTCGTATGCTGACGGATTGATCGGTGAGGCGTAGTGTTTCCCTAAAGCAACTGACGAGTAAGGGGAGTTTCGTGTCGAACTCGGCAACGTTGAAAGTTGCCGTCCGTCCAGCACCGTCCTTGTTGTGCATTATCTTTGCGGCTGCTTCAACTTCGGCCCTCAGCCGTGATACGAGCTCTGGTCTCGCAAAAACATAGAGCAAAACCCAGTATATGGTGGGTACCGTGTTAACGACTGCCACAATAGGCAGAATCGCATCGATGAGACCGATTTCGTTGCCCGTGAACCCGTGCTTGCGCAGCGCGTTGGCTCGGTTAATTACAAGCTGTGACGTGCTGGGGTCGTTAAGATCGTGCTCAGCGGTGTAGTATTCCGACATGATGGTCTGCAGCTTCAATCGAGCCTGGTATGACTTGGGCATCGTGATGGAGGGGAAAAGGGAAAGCAGGAAATATGGGATCGACTGTTCAAAGGTCCTAAGCTCTGTCAGTAAATTGAGAATATTGGAGAGCCCGTAATTTACGCACCAAGCCATCTCGACAAGAGAAGGATCTTCATTATACGGGTCATGATTCCCGTAAAGTGTCCGAGTCGAGGCTAAGGTAATAACATCTCGGCACCAAAGGTAGAGGTTATCCACTTGGATGCCTTGCTCGAGCAGCATCTCTTTGCCTGTATTTGTGGCGTCTATCACTCCGGCGCCGGTACCAATCCCGCCTAGTTTAGACGATACATATGTCAAGAAATGGACGTTCATCTTGTGGAGCATGTCGGTTTGAAAGCTGGCATGAATACCATCTGTGAACTCAGGCACAAGCCGAGGGTTAGACTCGATCTTGGCAAAGGTGTAAGCGCTAAGACCAAAGGTCTTTTGGGCAAAGTCAGTGACGAAGGGCTCAAATGAAGCGTTTTTCTTCCGCAGGACTCCTTGGATGAGCTGAGGGTCAAAAACAGCGTACATCTTGCCATTCAGCATAGGGAGTGTCACGATGTCTTTGGAGGGATTGGCGTTGCTACATTCACTGTCAGCAGCTGACAAGGTGAGGGGGTGTGGCTAGGCCTCTAGGCCCAATCACAGACACACGCACTGAACGATTCGATGATAATCTGATTGATGGCGAATGATGCCAATGATGTGGCCAATGAATGGTATCGTAGGTTTTATGACAGGAGGCTCCGACAAGTCCATTGTGGGAGTCAAGAACTTGTTGAGGAGCGGTACGACAAGAGCGCCCGCCAAAACGACGGCTGCAAGAATGGCCGTGGTGCTGGAGGTGCGGCTAATGAGTTCAGCGATGAGGCCCTGCGGTGCGGATGCTGGGGCGCCATCGTAGACGGCGTTGCCGATGATGGTCGACGCCATGGAAGCGAGGAAGACCAAGGCACAACGAGGTAAAGATGAGAGCTAGGGAGATCTCTAGGAATCCATATCGCAAGGCGGTGGTGGGTTTTGATGTATGCCACTCTGTGAGTTAGCGCGGCCCATCCTGGCCCCTGCAAGCTGAGGCCAAGCTGTATGAGGCTAATCATTCCAACCCCCAGCTGCCAGAGGCCAATCGGCGACATGATGATTCCAGCCATTGAATGCGATATCCGAAGCGACCCGTTCGCGTGTTACCATGCTGACGTGAGATGGAGCTACATTCTCAGGCACCCAAAGTAAACAAATGACGTAGCCAATTGCTCTTGGTACAAATACTAGGCCACCACCCTACGGAATCAACACATACAACTCGCGGAGGGAGTGGGATAGAGCCACCATTTACAAGAATAACGCGAGTCAGCTTATCTTTGCTCTATCTTCAGAACTGACATATCCCTACCAAGACTCTACGGAGACTATGCGGATAATAAGCGACAAAGCCCTTCGAACATCTGGGGCTTGAAAATGATATAACCATCTTCGGAGCGCTACTTGCTCTATTTCTCCCCTTCGCCCTCTTTCTCACGCTTGCAAGGGACACATTGATCTCGGTCGATAGGAACAAAGCGAACAAGGAGGGGCCTCTTGGCGTTGACTGGATCGACTAGGTACGTGCAAATGCCGTCGATTAAGCCCAAGGCGATGTCGCAAGGGTCGTTCTCGGTTTCGGAACGCACACGCTCGCCGCACTTATCGCATTCGGAATGCCAAAGGATAAGGCGACACATGATAGCTCGGTGGATTGCGGGGTGCTCTTGTGAGAGGGGCCGTGTATGATAGTGCGGTATCGCAGTGTTGCCGAGTTTCTTGCCTTTCCACAGGTCGGCTCTAGGTATTTGGAAGATCAAGTATAAAATAACATACAGCTCAAATTGGTTAATTTAATTAACTTCTATCTAATCCCGTCACTGCTGCTCTTGACAAGCAGTCACGGATAAGTGTTATCATTCAGCACTTAATCATGGCGAAATGTTCACGCGGAATGCCTAACACTGAATGTGTGTTTCTCGATCCTCAGTTATTGATTGACTCGAGGGGTATTGTTATTCACACATGCCTATTGCAATGAGTATTGTTATTCAGACACATCCGTGAACAGCGGTTTCAAAAGATAATTACTAGCAATACAATGACATTTAAGCAGAGTAAATCCAAGAAAGCTAATTATTAGCACTTGCCTATCCTAATACTGCTTTTTTTAGGTACTTATTGCTTAATATTGTAACTTGACGTTTAGGTTAAGGATGTATATACACATGATATAGCTAAGATTTGGGTGCTAAAATTGTATCTGTGTGCGAATAGCAACGTGCGTGTATGCAAATGGCAATACTCATTGCTATTTGCACGGAGACAATATGTGATATAATCTTTGCAATCAATCATACGTGTTCTCCATTACAGGATTATATCTTATGTGTGCGAATCGTAGCACTCCTATCTGAAATCACACCCATTACTTGCTTCCGAACAGCTTAACACGTTTCCACCGCGCTGTAAAAGCGATGAGAATTGCTTGTGTCTAATAATGTCATTTCCCAAGCTCTGTTTCGCACCCCATGCAAACTGTCCCTTCGTATAATGAGAGCAGGTTAATCTTCATTATCATCAATATCCGAATCGTCATCATACCCATTGTCCTCATCCTCAGATGTAGCCTCATCCTCGGTTTCGGACTCAACTCGGTCCTAGTTCAAGCCCTGGTTAGAATAATCAACAGACAATGCAAGATTCAAAAGATGCACGTACTATTTTTCGTTTCTTGGATGGTCTCCCAGCTCCGCTATCAGAGTTGTTCTGAAGCTCGGGCATGTCATACACAGAATCAGGGATTGACTGATCCTTCGGAGCTGTGACAATGCCAAACTCATGGCACGATTGCCAGCTGTCCAGGTTACTGGCACCGTAGAACCCGATAATTCTCTGGTTGCTGCCCGGGACTGTTTCCAAGTTAGTCAAAATCCAGCACGCGCCATGCTAACACGAATGCAAGAAGTGGCGGTGACAGAGGACAGGAGTACACGGTTGGCTTACCGAGAATTTCCACTGAATCACTCTCTCTCTTGTTTAAAGCACCCATAGCCTTTCCATTCGATAACCAAATTCTCAATCCCCGCAACTCGGAGCCACCTGTGCCCACCGCAACCTTGACCACGTCGACGTTTTTCGGAATCGCAATCTTCTTTGCTTGATGGCCGCCCATGTTAAGGTCTTTGCCATTCTGTCCCCGAGGACCGCAGGGAATTTGCGTGCCATCCTTGTAGTGGACAATAGCCCCGTCAAGTATGCAACCCACTCTTAGATCAATCTTGGACGCTGAGACGAGGGTACCATCGAGGCCGCGTTTCTTGAACATCACAGCCCACTGCCAGCTGTTTGTAGGAGCTTCTCTACTCATAACGCTCTGCTTCTGTAAGCGAATCCCGGTTCCAGGGACGCGGATGGAGGATATGTTTGCGATAAGTCTCGCTACATCTCTGGTCGTGTGTTTTCCATTCCTGGAAAGTACTTCGATTTCGAGAGGCTCTTGCATATCGAATCGATGCTGAAGCTCCTCCACGGTATACCGAACAGACGTTTGGAGATTGGTGACGGACGGACCGCCTTCAGCCATACCATTGAATAGGACTCGAACAATTCCCGCCTCGCAGGAGATTACCATGGTTGAAATGTCGTCCTCATCTTGAATTTCAATGCTTGGACAATTTTTGTTGAGCACAGTATCGTGAGGGTGGTTGAAATGAGGGAGGTTGACAAAGCGAAGCATGTCGCGAATATCCCACCGACAGTTGTTGTGCGTGGTAGGTGTGACTGGTTCGATACCCTCAGTCTCTGCGTGAACACTGAACGCAGTCTTGGCTAGGAAGCATTTCGGCCAGTCCTTTGAATAACCCCTTGCCATGATGCCGGTTGTGTGTGGTGCGGAAAAGGCGTGACCAACTTCATGCAAGAAAGCTCCTTGGCCCACGGAACAAGCCTCCCACATGGACGCGCACTCTCCATTGTCGTTTCCAACTTGATCACCTGGAGGCGCCAGATCCAAAAGACAATCCGGAACCTCCTCTAGAAATCGTGGCCACGAGTATGTCAAGTGACTGCCAATCATGCCTAGAGACAGTCCGTTGGGGTTGTGAGCTCCGAGGGCCGCATGGGCGAGAATTAAGTCATTCTGCGCATCGTATGTGGAATCAAGGATCAAACCAGCAACAACTGGCCTGGCCTCGGAATTGAATGGTGCTCCATATCCCTTCAATGAGTGTGAGAAAATCTCATGCAACTCATTTGGTTTGGCCGCTCTGGGATTTTGCTGCGCAAACTGGGCATTCCGGAGCTCAGCGACAGTCTTGTCAGCACGTATGAGATGAACTTTGGCAGTGGAGTCCATCGTGAGTTGGCGTTGAGTTAACTGGCTCAGAGTATCGGGCGCCCACTCTTCTTCCAGACGGAATGACCGCCGACCGAGTCCATTGGAGCGCATTTCTTCGGCAGTGAGAGCCTGCCACATGTATGCTGTCAAGCGGAATTTCGCTATGGCGGCGTCGATGCTTGAGTGCGCCCCTGACAGGGCTCCAAATTTGCGAGCCGGGCAGTCAATCATGAGGGGCGAGTCCTTTGCAACCAAAATTGCAAGGTGCAGAGGCGGCGTCTGCAGCAATGGAGTATAGCGGAGGTTTATCTTGGGAATATGAGAATTGTTCTTAGGGAAAATTGACATGACACGGGACTTACCACAGTGGATTGAGACTCGTCTCCTTCAGACATAAATCTGATTGAATTCACGCCCGGTGTTAGAATGACCAATGCTTTGAACCAGCCATGGGACATTGGCCATTTTTGCGTCGGGAACGAGATTTCATCTCCATTGGACCTGGTTTCAACCTGAATAAAGGTATCGCTGCCCTCTGCTACAGCTTCGCACCGCCCTGAAATGAGGACGCATCGCTGGAAGACCTCCTCGTCGTCCTGGATATTATCAAAGGTAAACATGATTTCAAATTGCTAGGTGTGGAAGTTCAAACTCGAATGAAACGAATACTGATGGAGTATTGGCGATTGAAGCCGCGTTGCATCAATTATATAATTTACAGCAGCATGGGCGGTCCAGGCAGCGTTAGGCAGTAGTGGGGCGTAGGATCGAGACGCACGGTCGGTAATACCACTGTCGGTAATATCACTGTCACGGTATCGCAGCATGGTTGCAAATAGCAGCGTGAATGAAGGGGTAGATTGCAAGTTAAATTGCGCCCGCTCAATTATTCCCGACGTGGCCAGATACTCCACCAGTTGCATGCCCATGCAATGCCGCATCAGCCGGCTTCATCGCCAACTAACCCGCAACGGGTAACCACCGGAGCCGGCCTCCTTCCTCGCTCTCCGCGCTACCGTCTGCGTCAATGAGAGTGTCAAATCTTTCACGATATTGTGGATTATTCCATCGTCAGGAATGCATAATTGTGCATCTTAACAATCCATTTTGGCTACAAAAGATGGAAAATACAACAACAGCTTCTCTCGAAGCATCAGTCAAAGAGCGAAAAGTTTTCCCAATCAAACCCATCATCATCCGATTCAACGTCTGTTGAATGTTTCTTTCTGCGAGGCATGCTTTCTTCTCTTTCTTTGACGCAAAGAGGGCATTCAAAGCTCCCCATTTTCTTCGCCACAGGCCTAAGAGCCGCCCCCGGTGCTGCTTCGCATGCGAGGACTCTCATCCTGTCGGAGCCTTCAATCTCCAACCTGCCACCGACGACTTGCTGGAGAAGGTCAAAAAAGTCAAAGACCGAACCATTGCTATTTTCCTCGTCCATGACCCACTCTGAAAGATCGGTTCTCTTAACTTCAGTGAAGACACAGTCGTTGGAATAAAAGACTCGTCGCTCGTCCTGGGTGTCGCTGGGCAGCCCAATACTAGAAGTCTCCAGCGACGATGTTTCGGACTGCACCTTGGATGTTGTATTTTTTGCTGATATTCCATCAAGGCGTCTGAGCCGCTGGTCTATAAACCATATTGTACGGCCGGCTGACTCGTGGAACACATCCAACATGTCAATTATAGACGTGGAGGAGAAAGCTGGCGGACGGTGGGAACAGTGATCAATCTCCCGCTCGGCTAGACTTTCCAGCATCAACGGATCATAGTCCAGCGCCACATGTAGCCCCAAGAAACTAGACGCCGGAGATGCAGTGCTGTATCCTCGGTAATCAATAAGCGGAACGTCGTTGTATGCGTAGTGGTGGAACCAATTGGTCGTGCGCACTTGGAGAGGTTTGAAGTAGATTAGATCCTCATCGGGGCGGATGGTAATGTGCTGCACTTCGGCATTAGCGTCCACATAAGAAGCTGTGTGGGCGACATTCTGTTGACCGAAGTATTCCCCAGCCCTAGCAAGCCGAGGTGGGTGACCTTGGCCAGGCATTTCGGACCACCACTCGTTCTTTGGAAAACGTCGCTCCATCGCGGCTCGAGATTGTTTGCATGTCATCCAAAGCCCTCTGTCTGAGAGATACACAGAGCTGTTGGGCCCGCTATTTGGATCATCCTGTGGAACGGCGAGCTTGAAGCCTGCATTCACTCTCCCCTCAGCCCCAAGCTTGAGAAAGAAGCCAGGAGCACTTTTCAAGTCGAAATTTTGGCGGTGATGGTCAGTGATGATAAACGAGTGAACATGGCTTCCAGTTGCTGGACGGACAGCGGAATCCCAGATGAGGTCCTGGATCTCAGAAGGGAAGTTTGGAAACAGACCGAAAGATTGTAGCGTCATGGCTTGAGTAATGGCCACTGAGTCGCTGCTTAATTCTTTCATCACTGATGCTGTGACGCCGTTGTTGGTGAAAAGTGAAATGTGGTCAGCTTGAAATGGCCAAGGTGTTCGCCATTACATGACTTTGCTGACATAACTGTGACTCATACTGAGCTCTTGGATACTAGCACCATTTTTGACAACCGCGACAATGAAACAAATACAATAACTATGAGTATTGCCATTCGCACACAAATGCAAAGCTAGGCCCCTAAATCCTGACTAAATCATATACACTTATACCCTAAACCTAAAAGCAAACTTTTATAACCAGGCTTAATAAATCACTAAATAAAAGTCATTATTAGGATAAATAAATACTAGTGATTAGACTTATTGGGTTTCTCCTGGTGAAATATCATATTAGGTGTATTGCTGATACTTCTCGAAATAGCTGTGTACGGATGTGTTCGAATAGCGATACTCATAACTGTAGTCTATTCGTAAACCCTTCCACGATCCTGCTTCCGCAATGGCACCGCTTTATCCATAGTCCCAATAGCAATGTATCCTCTTCCCTGTTCAGTTTTGACATCTCCTAAACAGATACGGACGTGTCTTAGCTGCCTCGTGTAGTCTACACCGCTCTGCATTGGCCTAACCGCCGTATCCACATTCATGTACGGTGTATCTTTTATGAGGCTTGTCGTAAAATCCAGGATATCTGGGCCGCGTCGCAGCACATTAAGGATTGACGCGAAGAATGCAGCGAGCAGCATAGTTAGAGACGCAATAATAAGGGTATTAAACCAGACTCCCTGGACCTTTAGTACCGGAGTGTCAGGTGTCCTGCTACCATTGGTTTTAAAATAATCTGCTGTAGCATCTGGCATATCAGAGTCGCTTAGGTGCTGTTCCTGAAGAGTGAGATTATTAATAGCGTCAAAAGGGTCGACACTAATAGTCCAGAAAGTGTTCAACAACTGGGAAAAGCGTTGAGAGAAAAGGTCATCTCCTATACCCGATATTGATGGGGTTTGATAGGAAATATCGAATGGTGAGTCGGGATTCGTAAAATAAAGTTCCACGGGGGTAGCTCCGTATAACGGAAGACTCGCGTGTACAAAGTTGCTAATAAAAACGGGAGTTCTCCATGATGAACTAGATTGTCCAAACCAATCCAAGCCGTCCAGGACCGTCAGGAAGGTAGAGTTTTCGGGTCCTTTCAAGGGTCGGATGTAACTAGCTGCGCAGGCCGCTCGATAACATGCTATCTCAAGTTCAACAAATGTTGTTGACAACTGGCAGGTAGCGTTTGTTACCGTTTGCTTTGCCTCTGAGAAAGAAGTGAATATCAGTTTTTGATAGTTCTCTGAGACATTCTTGCGCGGTTTCGTCTCGATTAACAGTGTTCTTCCGTTGCTGAACAGGTTGCTGGGTGTGGCGTTCTGTTTGGCATCTGGATTCCAACCATGATATATTCCTGGTTGTATAATTGCTTTCCATTCAGCAGTCGTTACATTTGAATATTCCGTCAAGTTGCATAACGTCTTCAGATATGATGACTGCAATCGGAATGAGTAGTTCGCGTGTGGTTCGTAGCCACCAGAAGGACTCGTTGGAATTCCAGCAAGAGATGAGTAGATAATTGCCGAGGTGTTGCTCAATTTCCCAACTTTATACCAGCCACCATCCTCTGGCGACGCTGATGATAGATATGGTTCAATCATCGGTATCTTGACATGACCGAACACGTCTTGACTTGCTGTTTTGAGATGCATAGGGCTTGCAAGTGCTGTGGAGAATGCTGCAAGGGATATAGAAAGCTCTGCGGATGGTATAACATCTTGATACGCAACATATGGCAACTTGTTGTGAATGTTGAGGTACCAGAAGGGCCATGCTTGAGCCGAGGACCCTTCACCAAACACACGCAACGCTGCCTGTCCACCAAGGGGAGAGAGGGCCCATAATGCTAGAATGAACGGAGTGAGACCGTTGAAAGCACGTAGAGATATTGGTGAAGTAATAGAGCTGAAGACAGTCCGGCTACCAAGGAGAAGCTCTAAGCTGAGGACAGTAATGCCTCGCTCCAGCTGCCAAGCGGCACCGGCTTTCATTAAATTGGAGGCAACAGCAGTGAAGGCGATGGGGAATACAGTGGGGCCGTAGTTGGCAGCAGCCTGTAGGCTCGGAACAGGGTGTACATTGATAGGCTTCCCGTCGTTCCAGCCTAAGAGAATGGCGTATATGATAAATCCCACTGCTGGCAACCCTAGAAGTAGGTCCAATACAAGTTGCAGTAGCAGAGACCCCAAAGGCTTCTGAGTGGGAGTGGGGCAAGATTCGCTCGTTCTACCGTTGGGTTCCAGAGAAATATCCAAAAACTTGGCGGTGGCTTCCTGTTCGCTATTTTTGCCGTCGTTGTCATCGGTGTCTGGGAGTAGTTCTCCTTGAAGTGTATCCTGGCAGCTGACTAAATCCCCTATGTCTGAACAAGAGGACACCGAGTCCCAGTCATATCCGTGAGACATTTTGTCTGCACAGCTGCCCAAAATGGTGGCAGAAGCTCTGATAAGTGAACAATGAGCGTGTAAACGCCACCATTTAGCCTTAAGCAAGCCCCCAGGGAGTCATCTGGAACAAAGTCTCAAGAAGATATCGGCATCAATAAGGACGCAGATGAATTGAGTGTGGTACAAATGGATGTGTACGGTCCCTCAGATAAGTTGAGTGTGACCAAAAGGTTTCACTGCCTAAGGCTGCCTGTCAGACGGAGCTTGCCGTCACGACTGCCTGAGCCTCGCCACATGAATCTGCCTCGGCCGCTGGGTGGCCGCAGAAATAGCGAATGAATGCAAATAAGCTGCACAAGGTTCCACTTATTTTCAGCTCTGCGGTACGGTGAAATTAATACGCAGGAGAGACTGCATAGTGCCGAGGCTGTCCTATAGGAATGAGTCAAAGAAAAAGCCATCTGCAGGCTTGCATTGACATTAACTAAAAATACGATATCAGTTGGGGGCCATCAGCTTACTGTTTACGTCACAGTCGTACTCTCAGCCTTAGCATCAGCCGAGATTTACATACGTTGCGTCCCCGCCCTCGAGAAGTAAATAGATGCATCCTTACTGATATATTCCACCACGCTCTTAGGCGACTACGTGCATGAAGCAGACAAATACTTCTGATTTGAAAACAGTTTCGCGTAAATTGGGCGCCAATCACCTTTCCATTCAGAACATCGTCTGGTTGATGAAGTTCGACATTGTGAAATTCAACACCTAGTTCTGTTGGAAATCAGATGATAAACGTCTTGGCACAAACTATGGTGGCGATACTAACGGCCTATGTGGTGTCGACGTGTGTTATGCTAGGTTAGAAGTTTCACGATAAATAGTGACAGATGAATCACGAGGTGTGGGGCAAAGCAATGTAGATGAGGGAGCTCGTTGTTGATTATAGAGAACATATTTAAATAAATAGTATATAACCGTCCCTCAGTTAGGTATTGCCTCTTAGGAAAGAAAAAGAGCACAAGTGACCCGGAACTCCATTTCACACAATTGCATTGGGAATGAAATGGGACTACGCGAGCAGCAATATTGTGTTGCTTCAAATAGACGGTTAATCATGATAATCCCATATTTGAGGAGGGCTCGCCAGTTAGTCTGGTCATGACCATTCTCATGAAGTTCCGCCTTCTCGACATAAGTCGGAGCGGCTCCGCCATCAAGCACATACGACCATAGCTCTTAGAAAATACGGGATCCCGTCCGCTCTCCCCTAGTCAAGCTGAGAAGCGGTGGATTAGTACTCGGGTCGGTGACGACCGGGGAATCCCCACTGTTGTATGTTCTTTTTGCCTCTTCCTGAAATTTTTGTTCTTGTGGATTTGATCCCACTCGACTCCATCACCAGCACATACGACCATAGCTCTTAGAAAATACGGGATCCCGTCCGCTCTCCCCTAGTCAAGCTGAGAAGCGGCGAATTAGTACTCGGGTCGGTGACGACCGGGGAATCCTCGCTGTTGTATGTTTATTTTTTTGCCAACTTTTGCCCCAGTTGTGTGGTGCCTTTTTGTGTGGATATAGCCGTGAGATTCGGAGTGGGGCTGGTGTTCTGCCACCACTGCGACTCACAGATCAATTACACGCACAGCATGAGGAAAGATAAAAGCGACGGCACAGTTTCGTAAGGCATTATGACATTTAACAAATAATAGGGCACAACGTACTGGTTGCGTATCACGCATCGTCCGACCCAGTATGGAGGGTGGGCGGCGGACGGTTGGAGACGCGGACGGTCGGACGGTCACCAGCCACATTGAAAGCGGAGTGCGCTAGCTTGCAGATCATCACGTAGACGAGGCGCCGAGTTTGGTTCCATGAATCTCATTCGTCAGATTTACCTGCAGCGGATTCAGCACCGTCCGTAACACAGCACCGTCCGTGATGTGGGCACCGTCCGTGATAATAGAAGGCGTTGGGGCTGTAGATAAAACCAAGGGAAGCATTGCACCTCAGAAAGTCCTCAAAACACATCTAATACTTCATTCTTCCCCTTAAGCACCTTTCCACATCCCAAACCCCTCTGTGCGACACTTTGACGCCCGATCCTCACAGAGCAATCTTCATCGCCTTGGCAAATCTTACTAGCCCCCCATCCACACCACTACGGCCATCTATAATAATGTTCACAAAAAACAAAGAGAGAGAGTCGCGGCATGGCTATGAGCTACAAGAGAATGAGAAGACGGTGCCGCCTGTGCCTGTTTCGGCTGCCGAAACGCTCGCTGCCAACTCTGCCGATTTCGTCTACCCCTCAGGTTTGAAGCTCGCGCTCCTCCTGATCTCCATCTACATTGGCATGTTCCTCGTGGCTTTGGTACGTAATCATGCAGCAGACTCCTCCTAGAGCATGTCCATATCAAGCACGTGTAAGCTAACCACCCTCTTTTGCAGGATAAACTCATAATCACAACCGCCATACCCGCCATCACGAACGAGTTTCACGCTGCAAGTGATGTTGGCTGGTACGGTACAGCCTACTTGCTTCCCAACTGCGCCTTCCTGTTGGTTTTCGGAAAACTATACACCTTCATGAACGTTAAATACACATTCCTGACAGCCGTCCTATTGTTCGAGATCGGTTCGGCCATCTGTGGGGCGGCACCCACTTCAATTGCTTTCATCATTGGCAGGGCCATTGCCGGTCTGGGAGCTGGAGGAGTTCAGTCGGGCGTGGTATGTATTCCCATCTCTTCACGAACCACTGTTGTTCGAGCACCCTTCTCTAAGCTGCTCCATTTTTATCGTCCAACTTACTCATGTCATGGTACATTAGATTACCATCATTGTCTACGCTGTCCCGCTCGAGAAACGACCCCTTTACCAGGGCCTCTTTGGTGCCGTGTACGGGATCTCGTCGGTACTAGGCCCGCTGGTCGGCGGTGCCTTCACCACGCACGTCACCTGGAGATGGTGTTTTTACCTCAACCTTCCACTGGGAGGCGTGGTCATGGTGTTCGTCTTCTTCTTACTCAGTGTACCCAACCGTTCTAGCACCACGGATACGTTGAAACACAAGCTACAGCAGCTCAACGCCGAGGGTCTGATCGCTCTCATTCCCGGAATAATTTGCTTGTGTCTGGCTCTGCAATGGGGTGGTTTCACCTACAGTGTAAGTGCTGATCTGTGGTTTCTTCCACGACGCCTTTATCCGACCTTGGATCGGCCCAACTGACCTCAATTAGTGGAGCGACGGGCGTATCATCGCGCTGCTTGTGCTGGCGTTTGTCCTTTTAATCATCTTCGTCATGATCCAGATTTGGAAGCCTGAAAGAGCCACTGTGCCGCCGCGCATTTTTACCCAGCGGAGCATCGCCAGTGGTTTCTTCGTCAGCTGTTGTCTTGGCGCACACCAGACGCTATTGCGTAAGTCAACCTTGTTAGATTAAAAGTCCCTCGCGTACTAATACTAGATCACCAGTCTATTACCTTCCCATCTGGTTCCAGGCCATCAAGGGCGACTCAGCTGTCGATAGCGGCATCCACCTCCTGCCCCAGGTGCTTGCCCTCGTGGTTGCGTCTATTCTCACTGGCGTGCTAACGGGCCGTGTCGGCTATTACACGCCCTTCTTGATCTTTGGCATTTGCATCACAGCGGTCGGCGTCGGTTTGCTCACCACCCTTGGCATCAACACCACGATGGCCCAATGGATCGGTTACCAAATTCTGTACGGCTGGGGCTTCGGTGCATGCATCCAGGCACCCAACATGGCTGCGCAGACGGTGCTACCACGCGACGAAGTATCTATCGGTGCTTCACTTATGCTTTTCGCTCAGACACTCTCCGGTGCCATCTTCGTCTCTATCGGCCAGAACGTCCTCGACGGCCAACTGAGCAAACGCCTCGCCGGCATCACAAGTATCACGCCCCAAAAAATTGAGAACGCTGGCACCACCGGCCTCCTGGAAGCTATTCCACCCCAGTACCACGCTGCAGCCTTGGGGGCATACAATGACTCACTGCGTGTATGCTTCCAAGTCGCCCTCATAGTGGCTTGTCTCTGTATTGTTGGTGGGCTTAGCATGGAGTGGATCAGCGTGAAGAAACAGAAGGAAAATTCCTCTGCTGAAGAATCTTGAAGGCGAGTAGTTATTGAGGAGAGCAAGAACCGAGTATTTCAAAAAGAAGAGAAAAACAAGACAGTGAGCGAAACAATATTCAATGCATTAGCCCGGCTGGAATTGTATCCGACAAAGAGAAAAAGGAATGAGGACAGAATGAGGACATAGGCGCGTGATCAATTGTACGATCTTGAAGAAGGTGTTCCTGGGCCGCAAGATTGACGGAAAAGGAACTGTCTGATGTGGATGAGAAATGGGCGTTTGCCATCTTGCTTCTCTTATTGCGAAATAGACGGGCTCGATCATTAATAGTAGAACCAGATAGAATTGTAGGATATATAGCTGAGAAAGACGACAATAAAACATATCCTGTACCCAAAACTTCCACAGTGTCTTTCAAGATATAAAGACGACATCTGTATCAAATTGCGGCTCAGTTTGAGGAGGCCGAACCTGCCAACCATTCATTCAGACCCCATTGCCTCTTTGACAAATGTTCCGATTCTACATATTACTCTGCTCAGTCACGAAGTCATCCAAAATGGTCCCGAATGCCCCCACGTCATCATCAACCGCCAGAAAAGAGGGATCCAAAGCCATATTCTGCCCATAATCGAAACTGCCGATATAATTTTGTGCATCTACTCCTATCATTGGGTCAAAGAATCCTATCGCATAACACATTAGTCGACTGATCATGCATTGATGAAAATTATGCTCACCATCTGAAGCTGCCACACTGGGTGCACTTGATCTGTCTAGATCTTGCTGCAGCACGGTCGTGATGGCTTTTACTGCTTTTTGCGCCTCTATAGACCGGTCGGCATTCTTCTCCCACAGACTTCTTGCCAATGTCAAAGCTTCGAAGATATCACCCCGCCTATGCGCAGCGCAAGAATTTGTCGTGCTATCGTGTCCCCCATTAAATCTACTCAAGGCAAAACATAGCATCATCGTAGCTTGCAGAAATTCGTGACTGAGTGATGTGGCCACCTTCCAGCGAATGCCAAACACAAGACCTCCAGGTTTGGTTTCTTCGCTTATTCTTCGCTGATGTTCCAGGATCGCCAGAGCAGCGTTGATGCACAACTGATTAGACTTGGTGCTATCTTCTCCAACGGAGCCTTTCACAAAACTCCTTCGGTGGAGGAGATACGTAGCCTTGTGTATGAGAATATCTAAAAACATCTGGTGCAATATCGTAGCAGGGTTATCTGCAATTGATGTCTCAAGCGAGCTATACTTCAACCATGAGGGTATGGCATCGATAGCCCTTTCAAGTTTGGCAGCAAGCACAGCACTGGTATCGGATGTCGGCGGGCCTGCTTCGGTCGCGTCATATATCTCAGCAGATACTTGAATGATTTTATGCCTCTGGATGACGTATAGTAGCGGAGTAGGTCCTGTCAATGGCCGCTCAGGCGGGATTTGATCATGCTCGAATCCAATGTCGTCAGCGAACAAGTGCGCGGGCGGACGTGTATCAGATTGTGAATCCTTTATAATACGAGGCAATCCAAGTTGCGTACTCGTAAAGAAGTCCATCTGGTATAGAGTCATCCAGAGACGTCGCCGAAGCTCTGCCTGGAGTGGCCGAATACCTGGCCAGTGGGAGGGATCACGGTGCAGTCCCACGCGCAACGCGATCCGGATGACGACGCCAATTAGGACCCAGTTGCTAATAGATGCATCGAGGTTCACGTTCTGGTCAACGCCAAAGTGCAGGGTCAGAGTTTCTATGGTGTATCTGCCTGGTTGGAGATAATCTCCAGCGACCAAGCAGTGAATGGTGAGAGTTCGATAGTTCTCCAGCATATCCTGGGATTCCGCAGTGGGCATGCCAAGCGCTACAACATCTTGCTGCTGGAGGAATGCGGACATGGTCATGACACTGCACAATAGTCCTATCCACATAATGGGGGTGGCTGAAGGGTTGCTCCAAAAGTTTGCGTACTGTAAAAGATGAGTAAGTAAATTAGAAGCGGCGACATAGGATTCTGACCTCCGCGAGGAATTTGCTCCGATGGAGAAGGACTATAGTTATCAGTGCGGTGTTAATGATAGTCGAAGCACATCTAATCAAGGATTAATTTCAAGACTTACAAGGGGCCATATCAAAAGCGTTGAAGAAGTGTGAGACGTGTCTATCAACTACCTTGCGTGGCGGTATCATGTCAAGAATCTGCTCCCTAGTAAGACTAGGTGCGCTGCTGAGTAGAGAGGTTCTGATAGCTGGCGATCCATGCACGTCAGCATCAAATGATTCGAATAGAGTCAATTCAAGACTTGTGTTGCTCGAGTACTCCTCGGACACTTCATCTTTGAGGCATTGAATCTGGAGAAAACATCAGCAGGCTAACTCATGCGTGATCAAGATGACTCACGTCCTCCAAGATGGTGACCCAGTGGGAGCTGCCAGTGTAGACTGCATGGTCATCAGTGAGATTCAATTTTCCCATGTCATCTGTAACGCGGCCATCGGGCCGAGCAAGCGATGGTCCCGGGTTGCTGAGAGTCTCGCTTGGCAACGCTATCTCGCCCGATGGCTGGTGTGAGCTCTGTACCATGTCTCTCATCTCAGTAACCAGGTTTTCAAGGCGAGCGATTCTCTGACGGGTCTGCTGGCTTTTGGCAAGAGGTCTGTAGTCGATGGCATCTTTCCGCTCTTGCTCTGAGCAGGTGAAGACACATTCTGCAGGCTTACCGCGTCGTGCACAAGCGCCGCATGGAGACTGTCTGTCGCAGCGAAGCCTAGAATAGTTTCAACACGCGCTGTCGATCCTACGATTGCCATCACGAAAGGCCTTTACTCACTTGCGTCCTCTGCAGAAGGTACAGCTCAATATGGGCTTGTCACGTCTCCTATTGGTGGGTGCTGATTGCGGCATTATCTGGGAGCTATTCCATTCGATGGAGATCTCGAGTCGGCGGGATGGAATCTAGCTGAAGGGTTCAGAGTTCGCTAACATGAGCGACGCTGTGGTTGTGGGGAGCTGTTGCTGCTGACTCATGTGACCTCGCCCAAGGGAGGGAGGGGTAGAGCACTCAAATAGGTGAGGTCCGCAAAGCTGCAATGACCGGAATCCCAAAATCTCCAAAAGTCCAAAATTAGGAGTAAATTACTAATTTACGAATACACCACAGCATTACGCAATTTATGTAAACTGTAAATTACCTACATAATATATTATCGATTATAATATTGATAATTATTACATATTATATTTATTGCCCATTAGGTACTAAATACTAAAACTTTAGAGCATTATGTGGTAAATATTAGGGGCTAAACAGATCTTCAACTCCAATTTCAACCGCCAAATAAACAGCTTCCCATTGCGATCTTTCGACTCTACCCTTCGAACGTACACCACATACCGGTTCCGGTGTTCGCTCACGTACAACAATGGTCTCCCTCACGTCCAATTCACCTATCGCGCATCGGATCAGAACTTGCGGTCTTTCCGCTTCACAATGAATGATGGCTTCAGCAATTCTATCACCGAAGGACATGTTGTGGTTGAGATAATGGACAGCGGTGGACCCACAACAAACCATGGCTCGGGGTCCCTACTGTTGGGACATATGAGAACTTCGATCGAGCATCCAGCATGACAATCAGATTTGAATGGTCTAACATAAACCGGGATGCATGGTTTGGTATTCTAATGAAACGCAAAAGAATACAACTTTGGATCTGGCCGCAAAGACATAGCCGGTTTTCTCTGTGTCCGGAAAATGGTTATGGATATGATTCGATCACTGGAGAGTGTCATAAACCGACTACTTCTGGACTTGAGCACAGGACGAGTTCGACTGTGGAAGTCATGGTACTGCGTCCATGGTGTAACGGTTATCATTATCGCCTTCCATCTCACCGTGGATTGCTAGCGATAGACTCGGGTTCGACTCCCGATGGACGCAATGTAACGACCACCTGGCTTTCTTTTTTGCCTCTAGTCGAGTGACAAACTATTCAGTTGACCATCTGCGGCAAGGATGCGAATGGAAACCTGGGGCCAGAGACAGCGCCTGTCCTCAAACTCACGACTTAGAACCACAAGTTCCAGTTTATGACGAGGCTTTTCGCAATTGACACGACGATTGTTGGCGTATCTCAACCACCGAGCTACGATGACATTTTTTGGCGACTCACGGCACAGGATGGTAAAAGAATCACACTAAAAAAGCCATCAGCTGCGACCTCTGCAACTACACAAAATGGCTGGGCAATTCTCCAGTGTGCCGGAGAGACGAGACTCTGGATTGGATGGTCTGTATAACCAACCAGACCTCCTCGGTTTTTTGCACATTCAGCCCTTAAATGTCAGCGCTTAGCCTCTAATATTTAGTGTATGTAGCCGCTAATCTTTAGTGCATTTAAACCCTAATCTTCAACATATTCAGCCCCTAAATGTCAGCCCTTCACCCCTAGTCTTTAGTGCGCCTAGCCCCTAACCTTTAGCACAACTGGCAACGCTGACAGCTCATGATGTTACACTCCATGAATCCTCCGTAAACTCACGCACATCTCGCATTGGTGCGGTGGAAAATGCCATGGCCAATGGTCGGAAGTACATAAGAATTTTCAACCTTCTTATTCGTATAGATCGACGTGGTAAGTTGCAAAAAGAATGACAATAGTTTGTTCTGCCTGTCGAGGAAGCCTTCGCCATACTAGGGAATGTCTTCAGTTCTTACTTATGGCGTACCGGTTTTTCCTTGGAAGGGACCTCACCAACATCGAAGGCCGACTCACCATGGCTCCTTCCCATTATGGAATATGCCCTCGGGGGCACACAAAATGGTTTCGACTGCCATGGGCAAATTTCTTTTTCGCAATCACCATTCACGAGTACTGTCTGTCCGCAACTTTTGTACAGATGGCTTCACCAGCGCAACCCGTCAGTGCCGCGATCGATCCGACAGAGGTAATGGAACGCCATGAAGTTCTTCCCGCTGCGCATTCCGTCAGTGCTGTGTTCGACCCAGCAGAAGCGATCGAATGGCCCGAAGCTCGTCCCTCTTTGCAATCCGCCGGTGTCGCGTTCGATCCGACCGAGCCATTCGAATGACCAGGAGTGCTTCCCGCTGCACCTCCTCTGCTAAGTTCACCTGCCATGTCATCACCCCTGTCCCTGGCAGAACGTCAATGGCAACCGACCTTGGAACCCGACGAGTGTAAGTTGCACTTTTACCATGCCTATCTACCAGATCCTAACAATGGCACAGGGGAGCATCTACAACAAGAAGAAGATAAACGTCTGGACGAGATAAGAAAGTGGGTACTCCGATTCCACATAGGCCATGTGTACGATCACCTGGGGAATCTCGAAATCGACTGGGACCTTGACGGCGCGGAGTACATGTGCCGTATTGTGGGACTACCCTGCTATGGATACGACTACAGGAAGGCCAACATGTTGAAACTCCATCTAAACTGCCTGATCCACATTGTCAGTTGAATTATTTGCCTTTTCAAGACGAGCATTCTAACCTACTTCCAGGAGCAAAACGATCGATCGCTTCCAAGACCATTGACGCCGAAGCCTCGCCCTCTCCGTGTTGTTCCACCCTCGATTCCTAAACGTTGAGCCAATGAAAGTTGACAAGTCTATGTCTTTGTCTAAACTTTAATATCCACCAGATATGGTAATACCTGATTCGGACGAGGATATCGGTGACTTTTGTGATGACGATATAGAATTGGACTTAGAGTCATGGCTGATGATGCAAGGAAGGAATGCATAGAGAAGTCTTTGTACATATGCTTATGGATATCTTGATGGAGATTGTTATGGAGCCTACAGAGGGAATCGATGTAAAATTAATTTCAAATTGATTCGGGTTAACCATTGAAAATAAATAAGTACGGCTTACATGGTGGGGAATCCGATCCATGTGTCGGTAGACACAGCATTAATGAATTTAGAGCGAGGCACTTTGAATTGCTTTTAAGTCGATTATTCAAAGGAGCACACTTGAATTATGAAATTCGGGCTCACTGAGTGACTAGGGGATATACTCATGCTTCAAGGTCAAGATATTTCAACGAGTTTGATATCAAAATATTTACGTAAAGTAAAATGTAACTAAGAATTGTAATTTTTCAACGCTTCTAGCGTCTTCTTTGGTCAAATAATAGGCCCATCTGCCGTGCACTTCGCATGTCATTCATTTTCGCTCTTGGTCTGCTCCTTCACCCCACCCTTCGTGACAACTTCCGTCTCATCGTCGTTAGTCGATTTGTTCTCATCCATATTTTCTTCTTCATCCTTGCTGAGGTCGACGGTTTTGAGTGCAAACATGATAAGAAGCATGGGAACGAGAGCCGCAGTGGCCGCGATCGCGAGCAGTTGCTGCGTCTCGCGGTACGCCTTGTCGATTCCGGCTCGGACGGGGGTGCCCTTTGCGTACTTTTGTGCAACGACGATCGACTTGTAAATAGCCATAGCTTGGGCCTTGGCGTTCTCAGGGAGGTATTTGTTCAGTTTCTTGGGGAGGAGGTTGTTCCAGATGGCACCGCTGACACTGCAAATTGTTATCAGAACCGTAAACATCTCTTCCCCATGTGAAAGTACTCACCTAGTGCCTATCGCACCACCGAAGTTCATGGCTGCGAAGTAGACTCCAGTGACCACAGGCACGTCTTCTTTCGCAACTATAGCTTGGATAGAGACTTGTGCGGCAGTCTGGTAGAACGCACGACCAACACCGACAAGACTTTTTGCCGTGACAAATGAGGCCTCGTTAGCGCTATCGCCATTCATGTTGACAAAATAGATCTGGAGACCCTGTCCGAGAACCACAAGAGGCACGCCTATGAAGACATAAATCTGAGAGCGCTTTGTGTACTTCATCAGAATACCAACGAAAACAGAACCAATCTGAAAAGCCACACGAAGGGCATTACTGTCATTATTCTGTCAGCGGGTAGTACATACAGCATAATATGATGATCTTACTCAATTCTGGTTGCGTGACCTGGGGCGAACCCACCAGCAACTTGCAGGTAGCTGGGAAAGAAGATGGTGAAGCAAGAATAGTGAAAGAAGTCGAGCATGGATAAGATGCACGCGGCGATGACGGTGCGCTCCTTGATCATTCGGAACGGCATGAATGGAACCTGGGCATACTTGGCGTCCCAAAAGAAGAATACACCTATGACCAATACGCCAATGACAAGCATGGCAATGTAGGATCCTTGGTCCCACCGATCGCTGTTCTTCGAGCCCGTCAGCGACAGAGGGATCAGTGCCAGTCCAAGACCAATGACGAGCAAGAGAGCACCCAAAATGTCGAGGTCAATCCATAAAACGTTAATGAGGCGCTTTCCAAAGCTCTCGGACTTGTCTCCGGCAGCCCAGGACTTCTCTCGCCTGAATCCATTCTTTCTAGCACGCCTCTGAAGAATATACAGTGTTGTAATGAGAGGTGCGGAGCAGAACGGGATGATGAGAGCCCACATCCCGTAGCCCCAGCGCCAGGTTGAGTGTTTCAGGACGCTGTCTCCAACAATGGAACCTAGGTAGAGAGTAGGAATTGAGGCGACCGACTCGGGAAGAGAGGACCAAAGGCCTCGGTTGATCAGGCTGGTCGTGTCGGCAATGAAGACCTGCTGCATGATGCTGTATCCAGTGTCGCCAATTGACTCAAAGATGCCTCCCGCCTAAACAGAGATTGTCAACAACAGTTACGGTCATCGATTCAAAAATAACTCACGATGTACGTGCCGATATTCTGGCAACCGGCGTACATGATTTGAGAAAGAACCAAGCAGAAAATGGAGGCTGTGAGGCCCTCAGCTCGACCGAATACCTGGAAGCAATGTCAGTACTTCTCATCTTCGCGCGGTTGTAAATATTTTCCAAGAGGTAACTTACGTTGGCGAATTTGGCCATGATTGGGTATGTAACCAGGCCGATAATGGTGCTCACGACATTGGCCGTCGTAAGAGCCGAGTGTTTCGCAAATGCGCTGGTGGCGTAGGCATCGTAGACCTTGGTAGAATACTTCAAGAAAGAGATGATGAATGTTGTCGCAAACAAACTACACGCAGATTGTCAGCCAAATAAGGCAAGAAACAGGCATAGATAAAAGTTACCCGGAAAATGCAATGATCAGATCCTTGCGGGTCCACGATTGTCGTAGGACTTCTATGTTATCCAGGGCGTGATGACCTTCATCCTTGGCCTTTTCGGCATCGTCCGAGGTCCGAGGATTCGAAACCTCGGGAGTAATGCTGGGGTCTGCAGTCGCCATGTTTGGTGATTGTCGTATCTTCGCTGTGTTTTTTTCGCCTGCCACAAAGACTCGAGCTCATCATCACAGCTAGAGGCCCTCGTGTTTATATCCTCTTCCCCTCAGCGAAGGCACGGGAGTCATTCCGCACCTCCCACGGCATGAGGTCACCGTCCGAGATCGGTTACGGCCGTCATACCACCTTGAGCGAAAATTCCTGCTCGCCCAGAGCAAGCGTGGGTACTGTCCCATCTAATCTTATCAGATCCGCAATAGCTGGTTCGTCGACGACCCGAACGTGGACCCTGCTCGTGTGCCGACGTATGCAGAACCATGAACGTCGTCTCCATAGTGGGCGCGATGCATGGACGCCAAGGCCCTGTCACAGCACCAAAGTGCTCTGCGTAGCGTCGGCCATTTGGCCCACATCAGGCGCTGTGGGCTGACTTTGCGACCAGTTCGCTGGGCCCAAGTCTTGGCCATGTGGATTAAACCGTGATCCTGTAGATTAAACCGTGATCGACACAAACCTCTAGCAAGCGAAGAGCCGCTTCTCCTAGTTAGGTGTAGACTAGAGCTGCAGACGCGTACTGCTTTCGTCCTTTTCAGCCTCGGCTGTGGCCCCGGACAACATGCCATCCATTCATCGCTTGTGAGACCCTGGGTGCCTGCAATGCAATCCTTCGTAACCCACCTCGTAATTCTGTAACTGTTCTCAAGACCTTCCTTTGCCAAGAAAAAACGGCCCAACGGTGTGGCGCTGAAGAGGCAGCCCGCTTGGTCTTCACGGACTGGGGTTTTGGAACCAAGACTCCACTTGGTCCCGAGCCGGACTATGCTCACCCGATTTGACCGTATGGACCCGAGACCCCCACGATCATATTACCGAAGATCACATTTCGAGATGTTTACAGACGGCAAAATTCTCGGTCAGTTATGGTGGCAGCAGGTGGCGGGCATTCTTGTCATGATAGACCCAGAATCTGCCCACAATGGTACTCTGGGACATTCAGCGAGGGAGGACGAACTGGCAATGCCAAAATGTTCATTTCTGGATATTATAAATAACTCTTAGGTTCTACTATGAACCAAACATCGCTAGACTACCAATCCTCCGGCTTTTTCGTTGCACGATCGGTGTTTTGTTGGCTCGACGTAATACGCCGCGGGGAATCGATCCCCACTGGAGAGCACTCCACCACACAGGGTCCGAGACG
Source organism: Cylindrodendrum hubeiense (assembly GCA_014621425.1). NCBI lineage: Eukaryota > Fungi > Ascomycota > Sordariomycetes > Hypocreales > Nectriaceae > Cylindrodendrum > Cylindrodendrum hubeiense. The sequence goes on from JAANBB010000033.1 coordinate 40,820, forward strand.
AGTGATTTCTCGAACATTTCCCTGCTAAAGACTTGGGTGTCACTGACCATACTCTATAAGCGCCGCCGGCTCCCCGATGAAGGCCACATGTTGAGCCGTAGCCGCCAAGCCTCCTGGGGTCAGTATGACTCGGCCGGTGGCAGTGGTGACGTGGCGTGAGAACTCCCGAACGAACTCCGGCCGGGTTGTGAGATGAATAAAGAAATCGGCTCAATAACTAGTCGTTCATCAATTAATTCGCACCTGAAACCATTCGCACATGGCTGTCGCGTCAGCAGTTACCCTACTAAGAGAACAGGCCCACTCTTCCACTTGAACCATCTCTTACAGGACCCATAATGACCAACATGTCGGTTCAGCGCCATGTCTCACAGGGCTAGCCATGGCTGCGCTATGCCAAGTTCCTTTACTACTTGTTAATACCAGTAACGCAATCGGAACACTCGATCGAGCAAGGCCTCCGGGATAGTCTTTTGATCTTCCTCGCTTAGGTGTTGCATGTCCCATGAGTAAAACCCCCGTCCTCCGAGGTGGTCCGAACACACGATTTCATCTTAAATAAAGTCCCTTGATCCCAGGCCCGCAGCAAAATTCTGACGCGGCCAACCCTGCTAATTTTCTTAGCTTAAAAGTTGAGCTTATCACTACTGATCCTTCAGCGCCCTTCTCCACCCTACATGAACGACAATTTCAGGCAAGGGAAGGAGTTTGTTCTTGGTGTCTATAATTATTATTTAGTCTTACAATGCTCTACTTTATATAACATGAATAATGCTGATGCTCTCTTGATGTTCCGATTTCGGATGCCCCTTGTTCAAATAACGCCAAAAATGTCAGAAATGCCCTTTATCCCAAGTTATTTTTGCTCATGGCACGAATCTTAGGCCCATAATAACGGAAAACGACTGGTACTGGTACCAAAACGAGTGAAAGGAACGCTAGCACACTGTTTCCCCAGCCCAATCCCAAATCGTTGTACATTGACAATCCAGCAAGCGGCAACATGGCGCCTGCAAGAGATCGAAGGACTGTAACGGCAGCAATGACGGATGCCGCATACTTGATGTACACATCCATGAGGTAGATTTGTAGGCACATCTGCAGGTACTGTTAGCTTTGTCGTGGAACTGAAATGGGGGTACTGCTCACCATGATGCCCATGAGACCAAAACAGAAGAATGCCACTCCAATCATCGGGACTATCCAATGGGCGTTGCTCTTCACAGACCATCCATACCAGAAGAGGGATACAACAATCGTAAGTCCACATGGAACAGTCAGCCAAACCGGTACGCGATCCTCGGGGACTGTGGCCTCCCCCTTTGCCATTTTCTTCTTAATAATGATGTCTGCGATAACACCAAACGTGATTGTACCAATCAACATGCCGATTCCCGTCGGGATATAGGATAAACCAATGATTCCAGTGTCGAATCCGTATTGCTCTGCGAAAACGAAGGTGAAGGTGCTGAACATGAGATAGAGGATGCCGTATACCACCGCGATGTATAGCGAAATGATAAAGACTACCGGCTGTGTAAAAAGCATCTTCATAGGACGGACAATAGCATGCTCCAGCTTTTTCTGAGTGGAGACACGCGCGACGTCCAAGGCGGAGTATAGATCAGGGTTGTTGGTTTCTTTCTTCATGCGGTTGACCTTTTGCTGAAGCAGAGTGGGGTGATATGTTTCGGTGACAACGAAGTAGCACATGACGGATATAAGGCCAGCCTGGATATTTGTTAGTCCTGCAGGTCTCGAAGATAACGTTGAGAAACTGGTAACCACTTACGGCGATGGCAATGACCCAAAACACCCACCTCCAGCCAACATCTTGGATCATGAAGCCTCCCGCGACAGGTCCAATGCACGGACCCAGGAGCGGACCCATGGCCCAGACTGCCATGGCTTTGCCGCGCTGCTCAACAGGAAACATATCGGAAATGGTACCACTACCGTTGGTGACGGGCGTGGATCCTGCAAAGCCCATCAAGAACCGGAATGCGATCATCATTCCCATGTTCTGGCTGAGCGCGGTTGCCACGGTGAAAATAACAAAGAGGACGTTGGCAATGTTGAAGACCATTGCTCGGCCGTAGATCTCGCTGAGGGGTGCCGCCAACAGGGGCCCGAATGCAAAGCCGAGAACGTATACGGAGACGAGGAAGGTTGCGAGGTTTTCGTTGGAGGATTTGAACTCGACCATGATGTCGGGGACGCCAGGGGCGAACATCGAGGAGCCCTACGAATTGGTTAGCTGGAGGCATGGTGGCTGAGTTATTCGAGGAAAACTAACGAGAGGACTAAAAGTTGGTTAGCGCAGTAACATAAACATAAGGCAATAAACTTACGTTAAAAGTGTCATAAGTGATAGTGCGGCAATGTTTATCCACTTCCTCTTCTCGGGCCAGTTCATGGGGTTCTGAGGGTCGTCGGGACCATCCCATCCGATGGCATTCGGGTCATCCCCTGCTATAGATGCAGGAGATACCTCTCCCTTCTCTTCGTCTTTGCTGGATGCCTCCACATCGGTGGTCTGTGGCCGATCGGCGTTGAGACTGACGTCTGACATGGCCAAGGTGCGTTGGCTTTCGGGGCGGGGGAGGTCTCCTAACTGGCCTAACTGGATGTGCTTCGCAGGTTCTGCCATTGTGGTATTAGAAGAAGGAGATCGGTGTTGATAATTCTAGATGAGCAAAACAACAGAGGGACTGGACGAATTTAAGGGAGAAGCTCCCGGGCCCAAACATGGCAAAATGGCCCCACCCACAAGCCACTGGGGAGCGAAACCGAAAGCGAGGAACGAAAAGCAACCCTGAAAAGCGAGCCCGAGAGCCCTGCAGGACCAATTATGAACGCTACGGAGAGGAGATGAGAGGATCCGGCTTGGGATTTATGCTTAACTCCATTTCGTAGGCCATCGGGTCCCTCGAAGACCCCGAGACCCGGCTCGTGGCGGCGATCCCGTTGCTGTTCAGGAGGTCCGGGGCCGAATTTTGTGCGGACCACCTCCGGATGGCGTTGCTTCCGGACGGGATTTGTGCAAATGGCATGATTGATGGTGTTGGCTGACGTGTCACCAGACCCGCTTTTCATAATTTATGAACCCATGATAAGATTGCCTACCCTACACCCTTCCGTGATGCTTCCGCGTGATGCTTCTCAATGATGCCTTCAAGTTTTTAAATGTCGTCGCGATGCACTATCATCTTGGTAAATCCTTTGCCATCAGTACCAAAAAAAATCCGAAAGAGACGGCTGATGTATTTCGACTTTCCCCAGTCATGGATTTACTCGGAGGGTAGGCATGCTGCTCATCCGTGAATTTTCCACCCCACATGATGCTAGATTCTGCGGGGTACCATCTTGATCGGGAGAGTGACATTTGGATCATGGGGTGTCACCACCCCCAGACTGATGGATACCGTCTGTTCACATTATTGGCTGATGAACAACGCCAAAGATATTGCATATTTTAAAAGTCTGCGGCGAGCGATACGCCCATTGTTTGCCCATCTCTGGTATCAGTGAAGTGCCCCACTACCAGAATAAGGACCAGAATAAGGGCGGGACGGGCCGGTGGTAGACAGGAACGCGGCTCCACTGGCCACATTGGGGCCTTTCGAAACAAACGACTTGGGGCATCACCCAGCAGATGTGCGCATGATGGATGGGTCTGTGTCACATAAGTGTGCCGCTATCTAGAATCTGGTGGTAGATGAGAGCTGTTACCGCAAGCTTGGGAGTGCCAAGACTACTACGACTTGAGCTTCTCAACGGGCGCCACAATACGCCCTCACAGGGTTTGCCAATTTAAAATGGACGCCTAAGATGTGACCCGGTCCCAAATAAGCATTTTGAGACATCCGACGAACAAGTGCAGGATCGAAACAAGTGATTTACCCGACTGCCTGGTTGACGAACCACAGTCTTTGCAGGAACCCAAGCCAGCAAAGCCCCAGACCGCCTGCGATTAGTCAACTGCATGTGCGAACCTCGCTTCTGCGGCGTCAGACCACAGCCGTCGAAATTATGACGCACTGTACGGTGGCTGGCCGGTGTGATAACTGGTACCCCTCCCTCCCCACCGCCGCTAATTTAGGCCTCACCTTTTCATCGAGCTTGTCCATTAACGACGTGATCGACAATGGCAGAACCGGAGGCCGTACCCCAGATCGAGATTGACAGCGGAGTGAGTCGCTTGAAGACCTGCTTGACTGCGTCAGGATGCTCATTATTCGAGCGATAGGGCGAATCCGATGCCGACTCCACCATTGATGCTCGCCTGTATGAAAAAGCTCCCCTCCCGTCATTCAATCCGCGCATTTGCTCACAGCTCGGCTCCTAGGTCCACGTACACGGCATCGCTGACCTCTAGCGTCGTCGATTATCCGTATGAGCATGGCCGGCGATACCATGCATTCCGCGGAGGCTGTATTGACCCTCGATTCATTCATAGGCGTCCATGTGCTGATTTTGTCCAGCGTACATCTTGCCAAATGACGAGGTATGTGGTAGAACTTGTTGCGTTGAATGTGGCTAATGCGCCACATGACAGACGGAGATGGACCGACTTGACCTCAACCACGCCTTGATGACAAAGGTTATCGGGGATCGGCTGTATCTCGCACCGCTCGTGGCAAAGGACCTCCAACGAGTTCTCGACATTGGAACCGGGACTGGCATTTGTACGGTGGAAAATCATGCCATTGACCATCTTTTCCCGCTGACACACCACTTTTAGGGGCTATTGAGATGGGCGATGCCCACCCGGGCGCTCAAGTAAGCTGAGAGATGTTGCCATTGCCTCAAGAGATTGCTTCTTACTTCGATTACAAAAGATTCTAGGCAACGACCTGAGCCCTATCCAACCCTCCTGGTATGTTGGACCCAGTGGATTTAGACAGCTGCCGCGTGCTCATATGGACTAGGGTCCCGCCAAACGTAAAATTCGAAGTCGATGACGTGGAGAGCGAATGGACGCACGACTCCCCGTTTGACTTCATCTTCTGCCGATACATGGCCTGCTGTATTCTGGACTGGCCTAAAGTGACCCAAAGCGTTTACGAGTTGAGTTGAGCGATGTTAAATTAGAGAAAGACAGTGCTAATCATGTTGTTTGTAAAGAGGTCTGAAGCCTGGCGGTTGGGCCGAGTTTCAAGACTACGATCTGCAGTATTATGCTGACGACGGGACCCTGACGGAAGAGCACAGCACCCTCACCTGGATCAACACCTTACTCGACGCAGCACGAACGCTGAAGCGTGAGCCGTGCCCAGGACCCAAGCAGGAGGAGTGGGTGAAGGCAGCCGGCTTCCAAAACGTCAAGCACCAGCTCTTCAAGATCCCCATTGGCCCGTGGGCCAAGGACAAGAGATTGAAGGACCTTGGAATGTGCAACTTGGCGCAGACCTTGGAGGGCTTGGAGGGCTTTTCCCTGCGCCTGTTCTGCGGGATCCTGAAGTGGGAGGAGGCCGAAGTTTTGCTTCTCTTGTCGAAGGTCAGGAAGGAGCTGAAGGGCAACGACTTCCATGCGATTTTCAATTTGTAAGCTGAATCCATCTCAAGGTGGTGTTCGTGTCACTAACTTGGAACACAGCCATGTCACCTACGGCCAGAAACCGTAAGCATGCCTCATGTTGGCGTCTTGTCTCCTTAATTTGGATGGATGCTAACTTGCGCAGTGAATGATGAATAGTGGGAGCTCTCATGGTAACTTGTGACGTCTTTCAAGCTCATGATTAGGCATATATTTACGTTCTGGGAATTTCTGGTGGATGACATATCAATAGCTGAATTCCCTTCTGGGAGATGAAGTTCACTTCATCTTCATTTTATCTGATTTGCACCTCGGTTCATAGCACTGTCTTGTGAAATACCATACGATCAATCTTTTCTACCTTGCTCATATGGCTCAATCTATCATTTTAACTGGCTTGGTTAGTCCCGTCGGTAGGAGCAAAATTACATGGCCGCAAGGTGATCGGGTATTATCTTTGAACGCGTGTCTCTTCACACTGTGAAGGGGCGAGTACAACAGGGTACAGGTTTAGCATCAGCAGCTTTACCGCAGTAGAGTCGACAGTAACTGTCTACTACTCCATATTTGCAGACGTGTGTTCACATAAATGCCTCAGGCAACAGTAATTACTACTCCCTAAGAGAATGCAGGAGTTGAATGGAATATGACATGATTTTAAATGCACTCGTCCAGCTTTGTGAAGCATTGTGCCCCTCCAAGTAATTTCTCGTCAACCGAGATGCAACTATCTTCTCATTTGGAATTTGAGGTAGGCCCGTAGTGATTCATCCGAAACTGACCCAACGAATTGTACTACCCTGTTACCAGCCGTCACACTTTTCACTTTGACGAGCCCCCCAGTTGTACACACCAGTACTTGCTGCCCATCATTGCCCATGTGGACGTCCTCGATTATGTGCACTCCATCTGGAGATACTTGCTGGACCCCGTGGATAGGTTTCATTGGGAGTTGTTCTGTACTCTCAAAATCGCCTCGTCTTGGAGACTTGAGCTCAATCCATGTTCCAAGGGCTTGTTCTGCATGTGAGCAGGCCCCTGTGCTGTTTTGAAGCGTAGGTAAGTATGAGTCGCTCGAGAGGCCTCGAAACTGGCCAGCATTCGCGGTTGCTGGCTTGAGTGGAACCCCCTGGGAAAGAGGAGGTTGTAACATGGTATTCATCTTGAGATGATGCTTATTGGAGTTTAGATATTGTTCTGCATTGTATGATGGAGTCATCGAAGTTATTTCTCTGCGATCGGGTCATAGGCTTTGCAAATATGAATGACAGCCGAGTACGAACAACCTCGTAATTTATACCGTCAACAGAACAGGAAGCTTAACGAAGTGGCGGAACTGAGGATATCTAACGAGCCAGTGCGGCCTCAGAGCAGAAGATGGTGGAAATGAAGAGACCACCTGATGGTATTTATGCTTTTGACGGTTGTTCGTTATCGAACCTAATTTATTTATGAGGAGTTTGTTTGGTCCACCAAAAAAGTATGCCGCAACTCGATTTTAGCGGTGATGCTAAGTGGCTGCCGTGCCTCACGTGCCTCTTTGTGACAGGTGTCAATCGATCGTCCTCTCTTCTTGGCCCCACCCACTCCAGTGGGGTGTCCTACGTGCGTGGCCCATGGACTTTAAGGCAGAGTTCTCAGCACATCTTTTGTTTGCCACATTTCCCTGACTGATCCCACTTGTCTCACTGTAATCTTCATGAGGTATGTTTTATGCCTCGGGATCGTATCAAATCATAACGGTCGTCTCCAGTCTCGGGCAGCGGATTTTATTCTCCCAAAAAGCAGACACTGCTATTATATCATCAAAACATGGGCCTCCACCGGCTCCTGGGCCTATCTACGACCCCGACAAGGCCAATCAGCTGATTTGTTTGTGGCTGCTGGACGTGAAATCCTTCTTTACCCCGAAGGCGAGATCCTATACATCTGACTTGTGGCATGGCTGTGGAAACAGGTTGCAGAATATGGGCCCGTGTAGCGGATACCTGCCGAGCTTGTTGGGTGCATGACTGTGTACGCCTCGGGCTCGGCTAGGTGTCAGTGAGGATATTTACTATTGGTTATGCGGCAGGTGTAATGATGACGTGACCTCTTAGGGAGACACCATAGTAGAGCTGACGTATTGGGCATGGCTAATTCACCATCGCATAATGAGCGAGAATTCAGCAAGGATAAGCGAAGTCAGTTGAAGTTCGTTTCTGATCACAACCTAATATCGCCATAGGCGTAGCATAAAGATAACAAGTCGTAAGGTATCGATTGCCGATTCAAGGGGTACATAGTACGAGACCACAATACCATATGCGCCAGAAAGTCATGGTGTACGTATCATTCGAATAGGTGTGGCGGTGGGAATGGTGCGGTAAGCATGGCGACCAGACGGGTGACGGAAGATTCCGTGATGGCGCCTCAGCTGGCCAAGGCGGGGTGGGGGGTAAGAAAGGGAGGTCTCCAGCAGCAAGGTAGAAGACAGGTATGGGAGGAAGAAGTCGTTTTCACAACCTCAAAGCATCGGGATGTCCAAGGGCGGCGCCTTACCCAAGTAGAGGGGGGCAGAAGGCGGCAGCGACTTTAACAATGCCAAATTTACAGATCAGGCCTCCAGGCTCTTTGAGCCGCCCAGTCAAGTCATACCAAGCGCTCACTTGCTCCCATAGCCAGTCCAGGATTTAAGACGAATGCTGCATATAGCAGGGATATAATTGCGCCAATGAACTGGGATTAATCGTTTCATCGCGCTGGGTATTATGAAAGTAGATATGAAATGATGGACGGGAAGGCTTGCACTGCGAGAGGGAGCAAGGCCATTCATTCAACATGGTGATCGATTACTACATAACTGACGTTTATGATGGTCGGCCGCCAGTTGCTTAAGCTTCCCCGCAATCTCACGTTGCTGCCTGACGATCAGGTCTTCACAACTTCCTTTTAACATTGGTATTTAACACAAAGTCAACTCAGCCTCAAGACCTGTCTCATTTCCGTCATTCTTGCCCCCAGCTAGCTATCCATCGAGATGAGCGAAAATAACAACGACGCTGATAAGTCTCTGGAACAGCTTGCTCACCACCATGGCAAATCAATTATCTCTCTCCTCATAGACATTCAAAAAAGCAAAGTTGAGCAGCAGAAATTTTGACCGTTTATTGAAAACTTGGAATGTCTAAGCCCAAATCGAAATGGATCCACCTGGCTATCTCGTCGGTGGATTGATGCCACTTGCAGACCCCAGCAGCGGTGCAGACCCTGCGAAGCCCCCTGACGCATGACATTGGCTGCCTCACTCGTGACTTCGGCGCAGCCACGACGCGTGAGAAGACGAATCACAATGGTTGGCGCCCATAATGCAGCCTTATTTCATTAATTTGCAGCAACAGGGCGAGATAACACACCGCACAAACTTCGCCGATTGAGCTGGTATCTCCAAGGGAACCAAAGCAGCAGCCCTCGCCCCCCCAATTCCGCGCCAACCTGCTACTGGAACTCTGTATGTGCCGTCGCGAATATCGAACCCTCCACAGCCGATCATGCCGCCCGGCCCGAACACAAAGCTACAGGGCGCGGGGCCCGCGAGAAGCGCTCCTGCGGACTGGTCCGCCGACAATTACGGCTCCGGCACCCAAAGCATCAGCACAGGCAGCGGGGCTCACAATGTCAATTCTGGGGCCGGCTACCTATACAATGTGCAGAACCAGTATATCAGTAAGGAGCAGTCGCGTCTTTTGTTCATAGCATGTGCCTCCCGCAAGGACGCAATAGGGCTAACAGTCGGGCTAATGTCCCGTTTTGAAGCTCAAAGTCCCCCAGGACCAGGCTCGTTGCGAGAGTGCCAACAATCGTTGGCCTTTCTCGAGATGAATGATCGACCGAACGACATCGACGGCGCCGTCGAGGGGACCTGCGAGTGGCTATCTCGACACGAGACATACAGAGACTGGGCGAGCCGCGATCGAGGTCTGCTCTGGATCGAAGGCAAGCCGGGCTCTGGGAAGTCGACATTGCTGAAGCACGTGCTGCGAAGCGTTGAAGCAGATGGAGACATGGGAGACAAAGCCATCATACTCTCTTTCTTTTTCCACGGGCGAGGCGGTGAACTGCAGAGGAAGCCGCTCGGGCTCTTCCGGTCACTCCTTCATCAGCTTCTCGTCCAGGTGCCCGAGTGTTCGCCGCTCCTCGTCGACGCGTTTCAGCAACGATGTGATACCATTGGCACTGTGGGCGAGAAATGGCAGTGGCATGCGCGCGAGCTGCCGGTCTTTTTCGAGTCGTTGGTGTCGAAGGTCTTGGAGAGATGGTCCATCTGGCTCTTTGTCGACGCCCTAGATGAGTGTGGCGAAGAAAACGCAATCAACCTGATCGATTATTTCAAATCGCTTATTAAAAGACTTCCGCCCACCACTTCTCGATTTAGTACTTGTTTTTCATGTCGACACTACCCTATTTTAGAGCTTGAATACGGATCGACGATATGTATGGAGGATGAAAATATGGGCGATATTGCCCACATTTGTGCTAAGCAAGCTATCTACGCTTCGCATCAGATCAGCACCTGCGATTGCAGACATGATTACGTGCCAAGCATTGGGTGTCGTTTTGTGGGCGCGTCTCGTCGTGAAACGTGTTCTGACGCTCGCTGGCCATGGGGAAGAACTCAAGATCCAGGCGGAAATCCGGCGCATCCCTCCAGATTTAGATGCTTTGTACGACGGGCTCATCCGGAGCATGGAGTCGAGGGCCATGTCCCAAAGACTAATCCAATGGATTTGCATTTCTAAAGTACCGCTATCAATAGACCAGTTACGATGGGCTATGGCCATCAACCCCGACCTCCCGTACAAATCACTGCAACAATGCCGGGAGTCAGAGGAGTATACGTGGGATGACGAGACGATGGAGCGGAGGATCAAAACGCTTAGTTGTGGCCTTGCTGAGACGGTACCGTTTATAAAGTCAAGGACTGTGCAGTTTATCCACCAGTCGGTCAAGGACTTTTTTATGGAAAGGGGCTTGTTGGCTCTAGCGGCTTTGGATGGGAGCCTGGTGTCAAGCGTCGTAGGAGTTGGCCGCGCGCATTATAACCTATGCCGAATTTGCCTCCGGTATATGGCAATGGAAGAGATCGCGCAGCGGATAAGCTCTAGTTGGAATGACCTAGAATCTGAGTTCCCTTTGCTGGGCTACGCCGCGACATGGTGGGTGGCTCATGCGAAACAAGGAGAGGTCAAAGGAGAAGGTCAAGACGATCTGTTGCAGGTTTTCGGCTGGCCATCAGAAAGTCTTGTGCAGCTATGGATACGAGTTTACCTAAAAACAGTGGGATACTACAGCGATGAGTACCCACCGGAAGGGACGAGTTTACTCCACGTCGTATCAAGATATGAGTTGACAGACTTATTATCGAGCATTTTGCATAAGGTAAATCAATTGGAAGTCGATATTGATTGCCGAGATGGAAATGGATGGACACCGCTATTATGGGCTGCCTCGAAGGGACACGCGGGCATCATCGAGCTGCTGCTCAGTACAGGCAAGGTCAACGTTGATGCAAAACAAACGGGTGGTTTTTATGATATAACACCGCTATCATGGGCTGTTTCGAATGGAGATATAGCCACCATAAAGCTGCTACTTGATACCGGTAAGGTCGATGTCAATGTGAGAGATAGAAGTGATTATGGCCAACGGACGCCGCTATCATGGGCCGCCTCGAATAGAGACGCGACAGCCGTCAAGCTGCTACTCGATACTGGCAAGGTCGATATTGACGCCAACGTGAGAGACATAGGATGTTATAGCCACCGGACGCCGCTATTATGGGCCACCTCTAAGGGAAACGCAGCCGTTGTCAAGCTATTACTTGATACCGGCAAGGTCGATGTCAACATGAGAGATATGAGCATGTATGGCCACCGGACGCCGTTGTCGTGGGCCACCTTGAAGCGAAACACAGCCGTTGTCAAGCTACTACTTGATACTGACAAGGTCGATGTCAACGTGAGAGATGTCAGTAATTATGGCCAACGGACGTCGCTATCGAAGGATGTCTTAAATTGAGACGCGGCCATCGTCAAACTGCTGCTCGATACCGGCAAAGTCGACGTCGATGCGAGAGATACAGAGTTCGACCGGACGCCGCTGTGGCTGGCTGCCACGGGGGGGCATGAAGTTATCGTCAAGCTGCTGATTGATACCGGCAAGGTCGACGTTAATGCGAGAGACAAGTATGGCCGGATGCCGCTGTGGGTGGCCGTTCAGCGGGGATACGAAGCCATCGTCAAGCTACTTCTCAACACGGGCAAAGTCGACGTCGACGCGAAATATACAGAGTTCGACCAGACGCCGTTGTTGTGGGCTACTCAGCGGGGGCATGCTGCTATGGTCGAATTATTACAGAGCTACCCACGTTGAGCCTTGGTTGAGCTGTATCTGCCACGCTATGGATAGCAGCGACAGTTATTCGCGGCTGGCCGTCGGTCATTATCATGGCAACGCCAAAGGATGTCAAATGGAAGTTACGGAGCCATGCATTCACTGCCTTGAGCAGTATTGATAGTATGCTGCAGGCTCCATGTATGATATCATCTGATTGCCTGCATCTTCATCCACTCATAATCTAGAGTTGTATGCCTTCTTTGCATTGGCTCACTATCTCGCGACGACATATCCCACGCACACGTTTGCAACCAGAAGCTCAGTGAAAGTGGCCGTCGAGATGGACAACGGCGATGAAGGTGGCGACGAGGAAGATGACAGCGATGGCAATGGCGAATGCGGAGATGATGATGAAGATGAGGACGAAGAAGAAGAAGAAACCTAGTCCCAAGGCGCTCAGGTACTCAATTCGTCGAGAACCTGTGTGGCGTTTCAGAGCAAAAGACCAGGTGGTAGGATAGTCTCTGCTATCAGATAGTGCTGCGCAAATGGTGGTGGGAATATATTCAGCTAGTTTCAAGTGCTTTAAATGATTAACTACTATTCATCCTCTAGCCTCTTAAAGTCAACATGATAGGTTGTCCACCCTATCGCTTCAAATTATATCAAATCCCGGTTGAACCCATCGAAAGCTAGTGGGACAGCGGTTTCGTTCCGCTTAGGCAGCCTCGTATGCACCTTTTTTAACTTAGTCTCAGCACGTTCGCTTAGCCAGTAATGGAACCAAACACATGCGACCGCATCTTCGTTGTTCCAGGTCTGAATGCCATCCATCCATCCGTAGATTGGGTTTGCAGCATAGGGAGATAGGTGTGCCATGCTCCCATTCATGCCCGAACCCATCGAGAGCACCATGCCTTTCAATTCATTTACACCGTCCCGGTTCTCTGGAGCAAGTGTGCTCGGAAAATAGACAGCTCGGATTTCCGTGTTGCGAGTAAAGTGGAATGAGAAACCAACGCGGTTAAGGTCAACTAAAGATATTTCGGGCTCGGTGGCAGACTGGGCTCTGAAGTTGGCGAGCAGCTGTTCATACTGAGTTGACTTTTTGAATGTTTCGTAGGCTTCGGTTGACCTTCAGTTTAATGAAAGCACATAATCTCCCGGGGATTCTACAATTGGGCCGTAACAGGGCGCGTAGCTAAAGTCAGTCGCTACTGAGAGGAATGGCGCCAAAATAGACACGTCAAAGAGTATAGAATCGGGCACTTGGAATCTAATCCACGTAGACATTCGTCTTTCGGCCATGTTTGTAGTGGCGCAGGTGAGATGCGAATGCGAGATTGGGGTTGAAGCTGGTGGGCGGTTGGATGGCTATTTATTAGTATAGGCTGATGTCAGTCAGTACCTCAGACCACCACGCATCCTTGGGAAAGCCCAACCCCAGTCCACATTTTTAATGGTGCAGTGTAAGATAGAAAACGATGGAGAAGAGCCAACCAACACATGCGGTGCCAAGGTGGGGGGCTGCACTGCCAACCACGTCGGACCAAGCATTGAGATGAAGGCTGTCTCCATAGGATGCGTGACCAGAGACCAAGGCGCACGCGGATGGAATCACCTGTCTGTTGCGTGTTGACGGGGGTACGCCAGCGCACCTCGAGGAATACCGCTGTATTCATAAAACATCTAATTTGTTGGTCAAATGGCCTGTGTTGGGGCTGTGTAGTATGGAGTAGATGAACTGTCGTAATACAGTATGAGACGCAGAACGAAAACAGGGGAGCCAACCAACACACGATCGAGATGTTAGTGCAGGGTAGAGCTACTGGCGGTATGGGGCCAAAGTCAAGACAATCGCAACAAGACAGTGACCCGTTTGGCCATTTTGTGGGTTGTGCATGTTGCTATCGAGAGCCCAGCGGTTGTATAGCATGGAGCTCGGCTAGGTGCTGGCGATTGTCTCTCCTATCGGTCATGCGCAAGAGTGTCACTAAAATGACTAACTATTTGATGCTAAGTATGACATGTTCCAAGGCAGACATCACAACATAACCTGCGGGCCATGTGGCATTGAAAGATGAGTGTTATTCAATCTTGCTGCTCGCATTGCGTATTAAACATGCTATCAACCACGAGATACACTCCACGCTTTTTGGATTCCTAAACACGGCTCATTTGCCTTCATGTGATGCTCTCCTATTGCTTTTGTGAAATAAAAAAAGGTAAGTGACGTTTGTGCTCCCAAATATTTACAGTACTCCCTTTGGCGTTACTGAGCATGCGACTCTAGTCCATCCGTACAAAAACCAATTGAAGGACTCATATCCATAGTTTCGGAATCAGGTAGGCATCCAAGGATCCGCAGCCCAGCTTTCAGGAGAAATATCCGGCCAATAGAGACCCTGGGATCCATCCTGATACATGGACGCGTTGATGAATTGCAAATCCAAGACTGGCTGAGACAGCAACTCTTGCAATGATGGCTCTTGCAATGCCATACCGGCTGTAGCTCCAGAGAAGGCTCCAACATCAAGTGCTCCGAGAGATGAGTCGTCTATCAAAGTGGGAGTAGCGCCGGGCATGGAAAAGTCTCCCCTGCGTGCTTGTGCAGCCGCCATGGTGACTTTCATCGCGTCGGTGTGCTGGCAAAACTCTCCGGCAGCAAAGTTGCCTGTCTCTCTAAGTTGTTCGAGAAATTGGACAGAGGACTCAAATTGCTCCCTGTCGTTTCGGTGGTCCTTCCCATCCAATAGACTGGAGATGGCGAGGACCGTGGCAGCAGAGAAAAGGTACTGGGTGTAGAAATAGTCAAAGGTGGCAAACGACCCGTCGATCCAGCACTCGATGAGAAGGCGGCAGGAATGTCGGGCGCATCTCACGCAAGCCTCAGCTAAGGTCATTGCAGAAGCGGGCACTTGTGGTTCCGTGTTTGGTTGGGTGTCCCAGGTCGCTACATGCGTCCGGAGTACGTGGAGCAGAATAGGCCGTGTTGCACTAATTACACACTGAGGTTGTCAGCAAATACGAGCGGACAAGATGGAGGGAGTTAAGGTTACCTGGTTGAAATATAGGTGGAGGGAGAGTGGCTTCGGGCTTGGCTCAACGGTGTTATCCTTGGGATCGATGTGCAGGTGGTCCGGCAGTTCCTCGACCCAATTACGAAGATCCTTCAACGCTTCCTGGACTCGTTGGGATAATGATGTCTCCTGTGGGTTTCTGCTATAGATAGAATATCCGATTCTTCCGGCAAGGCGTGCCAATCGCACGCTGGCAACGAGATATGCCGAGTCCTTGAAGTCATCGTGGTGGCTTGCCAACACCGGGTCTGACGGAAGATCGACTTCGATGAATTCATCCTGTATGGCAACGGGATGGCCGAGTCTAGAAGCCCACATCCGATCAAAGCTGTAAGCGGTCCACCAGACACGGTTCCTGTGCTCTCTGACACTTGGGTCGCTGAGCTGGGACTCCGGGACGTTGAGGTGCAAGCCCATGACTACGGACAGCCGCACTGAGGATCCAGCTAGTGCGTACGCCGTGTAGCGGCGATTCAAGGCAAGTGAGTAAAAAGACTGTAAATAAGAGGTTAGGCGGTGCGATAAAGAATTGCGGGGAACGTACAAGCAGCAGTCTTATCTCGATGGCGTCAATTCTTGGCCGCTCGCTAGTGATGCGCAGAACTCGCGTCGCTCGCGCAAAGTATCCTATCCCTGGAAAGTTCATTTGCGCCGCAGCGGTCCTGGTTGAATACATCTCGCCAATTGCAAACATGGCCCACAGTTTGGCCTTCAGAAATGAATCGCTGGAGTTTGGATTCTGGAGTGTCTGATCGAGTCCCTCTAATATCTGACTCCTGCGAACAATGTGGTAGCAGCGAGTAACATATTTCAGGGCGACGTTGACAAGAAGACGAGCTCGTGACGGGAATGGCCAAGGGCAGTCAATATCCGAGAGTGCGAGCAATCGTTCATCTGATGGGTAGTCAATCCGAGGAAGATGGTTGTGCCGGGCAGATGAGATGGCTTGGCGGAAGCGCGTCGCGAAAGCTGCATCTGAGGCCTCTCCAATTAAAATGGGAGTATGAGGGATGTTCATGTTAAAGAACCAAGGGTTCAAATCTAATGAGGGAGCCTGAATGGTGGATGGGCCCTCTGCCGAGACTCTTACGGGAACAACTGAGACATCTTTTTGGGTGGAGTCACTTCGAGACTTGCTGCTCCCTTCCTGACTGCGAAGTCGCTCGTTCTCAGCAACAAGGTCATCGATATACCTGCATCATTAGATATGTCAAAGAAAGCTGGGAAAATGACAGCTGGGAACATACTGTTGGCTGACTTTGACGAGGCGATTCTTGCGAGGATACGAACACTCGGTAGGTTTACCCGCGTGAGTGCAATTCTCACAAGGAGTACCTCCAGAGCATTTCACCTTTCTGGAATGACATCTGCGACATCTGCGACGACAATTGGGTAAGTAGACGCTCTACGGGGATCTGACTCGGCTCGCACTGACGCTGTGGATTTGGTCCTTCGCTGGGGCCCACGGCGGCTGGGAGTTGTCTGAGACCCGAAATCATCCTTGCCACCGTCTGGATCTGATGCGGTGACTGAGCCACGGGGGCTCGCATTGGGGGACGTCATTGCCGGCGACATGTTTGCCAGCGCCTATATGAGTGGAGGAGAGGGTACGGTGAGATGATGTATTGGCCGGAGAAACGGAGCCCAGATACGACATACGGAGCTCGGCGCCGGTCGTGTGACCGTCGCTTGTGTCTCAGAAGATCTGCGAATCCGGCGTGTGGTCTTGTGCCGATTGGATCCTTGCTTCCGGGGGATCTGTGCAGAGTTCTTGTGCATTTGGCCGACGTCGTCCGGCGAAGACGGGCACCTCACCGTGATGACTCAGCGCGAATTGCTCCGGTTCGGCGAAGGCTACGTTTTGCCGAGCGAATGGCCCTTGCGGCTCGGCTTCTTCCATGGTAATAGGCGGCATCCTGACTCGAACACCGGGAATAACCTCCATCTGGAGTCGCATTGTCGGGATTGGCATCCGACCTCGCAACATACCCAATTACGGTCCCACTTGACGTCTTTGTCACAATGCTAAACGAAAAAAATTCACTGACTCTTCGCAAGAGGGTCTTTGATATATATGTACTGGTGTCGGTTGCAAAGCCGGTTATCCTACTCCATCCTTAAATCTTGGCACTTGATGTAGTCGGCAAGAAGCATTCGTCAACTTGCCTTCGAACCCCGCACCCCCTTAGCCGATCCCCGAACGATCCAAACATGGCGGCTGAACCGAAAAGTAATGGGCTGGCGTCGTCGGCGTCGCAGCTCGAACCTCTTCCTCCCGTGGGAGCCATCGACGATGACGTGGTTGAACTCCCCTCGTGGCGGAAATGGGTTATTCTCTTCGTCGTGTGTTGGATGCCGCTCCCAATGACGTTTTGGAGCACTGCAATTATGCCGGCGACGGTCGAGATTGCCTCGGGCTTTGGTGTCAGCACGACTAGCATCAACACGGCCAACGCAGGCGTCTTCGTTGCCATGGCCCTTTCGGGGCTGATATGGCTCCCCATCAGCACTATTATCGGTCGCCGGACCGCATATCTCGTCGCCAATGCTCTTCTATGTGCGTGTTCCATCGGGGTGTCCCTATCCCCTAACATGACCTGTTTTACGGTCCTGTGGATCCTCGGTGGAACGAGTGGACCGTTTTTCCTAGTTGCTGGACAAACAATTCTGGCGGATATTTTCGAGCCTGTAAGTTCTTCAAACCATTACTTACTTGGACTATGTGTCTGACAATTTTGCGAGACGGTTCGTGGGACTGCTGTAGGCTTTTTCCTAGGCAGCTGTGTCAGTGCAAACACGATCGGTGAGTACAAAATTGCCCTCATCGCACACCGCTCACCGCAACTAACCGGATCCCAGCACCATTGGTGGGAAGTGTCATCGCAACCTTCACCAGTTGGAGAGTCATTTATGGCGTCGAAGCGGGAATGTCGATGATAGGCTTGATTCTCACCTACTTCTTCGTACCCAGGGCGAGTGAAATTGGGAATCCCAAAGCAGTCGAGGCGACTCCCCCAACCACTAGGAAAGAAATCATCGGAGCCTTCAACCCAATGAATGTCTTTTGTCAATTCGCTTACCCAAGAATTCTTCTCGCCGTATGTACTCTCAAAGTAATACAAGTAAAGCATGCGCTAACTAATATTAGAATCTTACCTGCGGATTGTTGTCGTTCAACCAGTACGGCCTCCTCAGTACCGTCCGACACATCATCAACCCTCGGTTCGATCTTAGCTCCCCGTTGGAAAGCGGATTGTTTTATTTGGCACCCGGTGCTGGCTTCTTGATCGGGAGCACGATTGGGGGCAAAATATCGGATCAGATGGTAAAAACATACATCCGCAAACGAAATGGTGTGCGCCTGCCCGAGGATCGATTGAACAGCAGTCTCCCAGCCATCCTTATCGTGCTACCTTTTGGGACTCTCTTATATGGCTGGAGTGTCAGTAATAAAGTGGGTGGCATGGGCTTGCCCATCGCGGCTTCGTTCATCCAGGGAGTTGGACTTATGGGTTCGTTTAGCGGCCTCAACACTTACGCAGCTGGTACGTTACGGCTTCTATTTATTTGATAGTTCTTGCTAACTCCCAGTCAGAGGCCCGGCCTGCATTCAGAACTGCAATCATCAGTGGAAAATACGTTGCCCAGTACAGCTTTGCCGCTGGCAGTGTTGGCGGTGTGGTGCCGATGATCGACGGCATAGGCGTCGGATGGGCCTTCACAGTTAGTAAGTTTTTCAGAACTCAAAGCCCACGAGCAAAATTTCTAACCAAATATAGCGGCCGGGGCAGCAATTATCGGGGGCGTCTTTGTCTTTATTATTGCTCGACTGAGCAAAAGCTGGAAGCATTGATACAGAAAAGCCACTAAAACGCGCGTGGCAATTTCCTATAATACAAATTGGATGAGTCTTAAACGGGTAGAATGGGAAGACAACAGAATTTTGCATGATAATGGCGCAAATGTTTCCTTTGCATATACGGATGGAAAAATAGACGGATCGGTTATCAGCATGAAAGGAACGATGATAGAATGGGCCAGTCACGTCAAATAGTCATTTTAATACCCCACCTCAATAACAATCTTTATGATCGATTTCTCAATCAAGTGCCATTTCTTGTGTACTCCGGTTCTGTCCCGGTAATACTCTAGGTTCTTCACACGTTCAATATCTCGAGACAGTTGAAGCGGCTAGAGCACCGAAAATGAGCATGGTAGCAGTGCTTACGGCACTATTTACCCAACTCAATTAAAATATTGTGTTAGGGATGGCAGGTCTTCCGGGGTAGAATGCCTATAAAGGCATTCTTGGCTGGTATGTGTGCCAGTCATGATGTAAGCCCATTTGAGGTCGGGATATCCTTTCTAGGTCATTCCGGCAGGCATTGAGGCCATTGGATAAGGTCAATTAGTCAGTCATTGTGAGCTGCAGGGTAGGATTGAGGGATCGCGGTCAGATTCATCCGGATCCTCAACCTTTTAGCACCGTCATGGTCATCTAGCACACGATTTTCTGACACATCGAATTTACGCTCTTTTTGGCCCATTCTTGCGGCATTATATTGAGGACCGTTTGATCAGATGATGCCAATTGATGGTATCGATCAGGCTGGTCTACTTTGTTCACTTTGAGAGTCTTTATCTACGCCCTTACCGACATTGCGGACGCATCGCCATTGTGCCGTTATCACCACAGTCACATCACCTGTTTTGGGTGGGTTGGTTGTTAGGTCTCTGACCATCTCTGCGCCATTCCCCCACACAATATGTAGACCGTATTGACTCAACGTCAGCATCGTATTGTACACCGAGATAGAAGATATCCCGGATTTCAGCAATGTTCGGCTCCTCTCAATCGGTGCCACCATGTACTCTGCTTCCAGAAAGCGCTTTCCTTTCCTCCGATAACCAGGCACCACTTCTGCAAGAACCATGGCGCTGCCTCCCAACATTTCATATCCCAGGGCTGATAGCTAGCACAAGCTGATGAGCCTTCCTGCCCTGACCCGTCCTGTTGCCAGATCGTGAGCCCGCCTCGATGATAGATGTCGAATTTGAGTTCCCATAAGTTGAAGTTATCCGGCATTATGGCGGATAACATGATGGCCCTCTCACGGAGAAACGGCAATGGAATGAGGTCCAAGCTGGCATCGTGTGGAATAAGAATCTGGGCCAGGGTAGGACGGAGATGCACCGGAATTGTTCGGTTGGAACTAGCGTTCATCATTGCTATAGATGATGATACCAAAGCCTCGGGGTCATTTTGAGGCGACGCAAGAGGTTGATAGAATGGCGATACATAGTCACCACGGCATTCGGCTAGCCTGTTTAAATCGTAGCCAAGTGATAAAGCGTTTTCGAGGACGGCGGAGGCGATGGTGGTTGGCACGAGTTGAATGGACCGTCGATTAATATATGGTATCGGGGGTGCCGTCCTAGGCTGGGGAGTACTAGATAGTGCAAGTGCCCCGGTATCCGATGGTGTGGTATCAGTCACCCAGATGTCATCATCAGATGTGGCAGATGAGATGTGCCCAGTCGACGCGGTTGAGAGCTGGCTCGCACAAAATGACAGTATATCACCAGCCGGGTCCCAACTGAACTCCACTAAAGGGTTCAAAGGGCTTGTAATTAAGGCCTTGGAATGAACATTCAACTGTGTACAGCGGGTGTTCGTACTGGGTCTTGGTGCTGGTGGCAAGTTGGCCGGGATAATGTCTTGTCCATGACCATAGGATTGACCAGTACTCACAGTAGTTATCAGTGATTCATTGGGTACTGTGATATTACTGTGGGTAAGGCTCCGATCTAGGCAACCATCGGTTCCTTTTTCTGCGCGTGGTAGCAGCACAGGAGGCTGCCTCTTCTCCCAGCTCTGGGCATTGATTTGGAGGGTTTTCCGGCGTTCCCTCTGTCGTTGTCCTTTAAGTCACTCAGTAAGCTGGGCTGCATAATTGGGGCGTTGAATCTCACTGTATGCTTTTTGTGAGGCGCGATTCTGCTCCTTTCGAGCGGCGGTCACGACTCGTTTGGAAGGCCTTTTGGCATCGTCGCTTAGGCTTGTGAGCGGCTCTGCAGATAGCCCCGGTGCCGGGCGTTCCGGCATGGTTCTGTGTACAGTGGGGGTAAAGAGACTTGTAGAGTAAAATATGGTGACAAGATCTGCTGCTTAGCCTACGCCGTGACTATTGTCGGGAATTTGGGGATCGTGATGATGCATAAGCAGCCTCACAAGGAGCCGCCTCTGGGATGACGTGCCCACATTAACCAGTAATCACCAAAGTCCGCTAACCAACCGCGGAGTTGGCTTGCTCCAAAGCGGAATAGCGGCGCTGGCTTACGGGTTGAGAGCCAATCAGAGCGAGCAAAGGGCGTAAGCCATCTGTGCCATTGATTGTGATTTCACCACACATTGTTGGGGTTGATTATTGATGAAGAGCTGAGACGTGAGTTGCATCATTGCGATTCTGGCATCTGGGCAGGCTCGTAAAACGAAGAGTTCCAAATATTTGGCTATAAATGCCGTCTTCCCACCCACTAGAGCTCAGTATCCATCCCACCACATCACCCAGCTCTCAACACTAAGAAGCCAACAACACCCAACACCTAAACCAAATCTTTATCAGACTTATACCTCAGTCAAAATGGCCCCTTCAAAGATCATTGCCGTCGTTGGTGCGACGGGAAACCAAGGCTCATCCGTCGCCAAGGTCTTTTTGAACCTTCCCGGCTGGAATGTCCGCTGCGTCACTCGCCAGCCAAGCTCGGACAAGGCGAAAGCTCTTGCCGCTCTCGGTGCCGAGCTCGTCCAAGCCGACCTCCAAGATATCGAATCGCTCTCACGCGCCTTCCAAGGCGTCAATGCAATCTTCGTCAACACGAGTTTCTTGGAACTTCACAAGACCGCCCTGGATGCTGGACAGGATCAAGCCACCAGTACTCGCATTTCGTATGAGCAGGAGTTGCAACAAGCCAAAAATGCAGCCATTGCCGCCTCCAAGGTTCCAGGTCTCGAAAGATATGTATACTCGGCCTTTGCTTCTATCACTGCTGCCTCCGATGGGAAGTACACTCGTGCTCTTCATTGGGAGTCAAAGGCCGCTGCTGTGGACTTCATTGAAAAGGAGCTGCCTGACCTTGCCAAGAAATCGTCGTTCATCTATATTGGGGGTTACTACACAAACCCCTTCTTATTTCCCCAGCGCAACCCAGAAAACGGAAAATACGCATTGGTTCTCCCTGCTACGACGGAGATGCGGTTTGGGGTTATTGATGCCGCCGAGTCCACTGGCTACTACGTGCGTGCGCTAGTCGAAGACGAAGAACCTGGCACCAAGCTTCTAGCGTACGACGACGATCTAAGCATTACGCAGATGATCGACGCATGGACCAAAGTCACCAGAGAAGAGGCCGAGTTTGTGCATATGCCCATGCAGACCATGCACGAGCTGTTCGGTGTGCCGCTTGAGTACCTTGAGGCTGCAGCGTTCGTGGCCGACTTCGGCTACGACGCCGGCATTGAGGGCGTTGTTACTCCCGATCAGCTGAAGACAAAGGTGGAGAGGCCAAGCTACCAGGAATATCTTCTGTCTCTAGGCGCTGAGCATTTGCTCGGATCTCAGGAGCCAAAGGAATAAGCGGAAAAGGATCTGCCTTCGCCATTCAAATGCCAATATGTGATGGTGTTCAGCCGACTGTCTATTATCTTTATGCTTCTAAGTCGAGTACATTATGTCTAGTGTTGCAAAATGAAATATATATGGATGTTTTCCAAGTTCTCCTCTTTTCTTGATCAATTTCGCTTGACTCCCTTTCCCTTTGGGACTCTGAAAACCCAGTACAGACCAAGAGCGCCGACGACATTGACGAGCACGTATACCCACAACAAGCCAAAATCCCTCCATCTGTTATCATAAGAGATATCGAAGTGAGCCAAAAACTCTTCCGTCGAGCTGAGTGAACAGTAGTCACACGACTCGGCTGATGACGAATTCAACAGGCGTCCGCCAGCGAATTGTACAAATGGACCAATGAAATCACTGCAAGTCATGTTTGCCGGAGGAGCCATGCTGAGAATCTCGTTATCGGCACATGTAACTTCGGAACCATACACTGCTGCTGACATGATGCCGCTGATGAGATAGGTTCCGGGGGAGGTGCGGTACATGAATTGCCAGAACTTCGGAATGTCACTGGGAGGCACTGCAACTCTGCGGAATTGTTAGTTTTTCGGGCTTTAAAGGAGACAATCATAATCAGGCAACTTACCCGCAGAAGGCGATGCAAAGCATCCACAGTAACGTAGCTAAGATTCCAGCCTCCTCGGCCGTCCTGATCCAAGTGATGGAAAAATGGGAGAAGGTGCTAGTAAAGAGCATAAACATCCACAGGAATAGGAAGATCAAGAAGCCGCGAATTTGCTGGTCGTCGGATGTCGTGTTTTGCACAAAGCCGACAGGGTAGTACCAGCAAAAGTACATGACGGCGGCCATGACCGTGTTCCAAACAATTTCGACGACAATATTGGACAAAATGAAAGCTGATGTAATGTTAGCAACTAGACTTGAACAACGAACTCGGCAGAAATGCACTCACTATTCCATCGATAAATCTTGGATGGTCGTTCGCGGACTTCGTAAAGATCTCGTTGAGGAACAAACATGGGCATGATTTGCTCGTTAATATTACCAAAGAGAACAAGGTACATGAAAATGGCGTAAAATTGGTTCTGTAGTCCTTGGATACTGTTGTTGGCGCTGAAACTGAAGCCGAGGTACAAAGACTGGGCATCATGGTTAGTCGAGCACACGAATTCGGACAAGTGAAACTAACCGAGATGACAATGAGAATTGCTTTCGACCAGATATAAGTTGGGGATCTCCAGAAGTGCTTCCAGGTTCGAACAAGAACTTCCCAAAATTGAGTCGAAAACGAAGTGACGAATTCCTGGTGCTGAGACTCATCACCTCCCACAGAATTGTTATCGGCGGACTGGGCTGGGGGAAGAGCGTTCAGACGAGCAAGTTCTTTCTTGACATCTTGGTATTCGGGAGAGCTGCGCCATACTTGATGCCAATCGGTGCTTTCAGAACCATCTGCCGGTGGCTGAATCATATTGAGCATGTATTCTGCAGGGTTGGCGTCCGGAGGGCACAGAGGAGCGCCGTTTCGTTCAAAATATTCCAGGAGGGTGTCGGACCCGCTGCCCAAATCTAAAATATTGTTAGCGAGGTATAATAAGTAGAATAGTAAGAGTGACGTACCTCCGAAATAGACCGTCTTGCCACCAGGCGCCAGGAGAAGGAGTCTGTCGAATCGCTGGAACAGAATGGCTGACGGCTGATGGATGGTACAGAGAACGGCCTGACCGCTTGCAGTCAACTTTTCAATCAGATCACAAATAGCCCAAGAAGTCTGTGAGTCCAGACCCGACGTAGGTTCGTCAAGGAAAACCAAGAGTTGGGGGCGAGCAGCTAGCTCAACACCGATGGTTAGTCGCTTTCGTTGCTCAACATTGAGGCCTTCACCGGGAACTCCGATAACAGCGTCCGAGAATTCTTGCATGTCGAGCATATCAATGACGTGCTCAACATATTGCAGTTTCTCCTTTCGGGGAATTTCGGAAGACTGGCGAAGGATGGCACTGAATTCGAGTGCTTCTCGGACCGTCATAGTGTTCAGGTGGAGATCTTGCTGCTGCACATAGCCAACTCTGTGCTGGAAGGATGCGTCCGTTGGCTGGCCATCAATGTGGGTATCTCCGCTGACGACACCCATGGTGACGCGAGTTGCAAGAACATCCAGAAGGGTAGTTTTACCGGCACCAGAAACTCCCTATTCACAGTTAGTAAAAGCTGACTAGCTGGGGGAATCGATCATACCATCAGTGCTGTGGAAACACCGGGCTTAACCCAGCCATCGACCTGATCCAAGATTCGACGGTCCTTTCCCTTGATCTGAATATCGTAGCACAGATCTTCCCAGTGGAATACAGAAGCTCCTGAGGTTAGGCCACTCTGTCCCTTGGTGTTCTCGGTCTTCTCTGCAACGACAGGTCGGGTTACCCGAGCCTCGACATCGACATTGCCATTCTGTTTGTGGCTTGGCGGCATCTTGCCTTTGCGAAATACCAGGATCTCGCCTCTGCTCTTTGGCGGCTTTGCGAACTCGGCCGAGACAAAGTAAGCGAAGAAGAGGCCGACGAGAAAGACACACATAATGCCAACATTTCTGTATACGAGTTAGTCCAGCTTGTAACATCAAAGATTACCGAGATTTGACAAACCTCCACTTGTTAGAGTTGTAGTAGCTGAAGGACATGTTAATGTATCGATCTCCGTTCACCATCGAAGATCCAGCCTCAGCTCCAACGACGGAGCAAATCTGGGATGCAGAGGGGAGAGAATCGTAGCCTGGACCTTGGGGGACCATCTGCGCACATGGGAATTCCCTTCCATGAAACTCGTTCGCCATGAGAGATTCAAAAGCATAAGCGAGGGGGTTGATGTAGTTCATCCACCGAGACCAGCCAAGCATGTAATCGGTGGGGATCGTAAAGCCAGTGTAAATCATAAGTCCGAGACTCAAAATCGCTGCTGGCACCATGGCTTGGTGGGATGTACGCGTGAGACAGGCCAGTGTGCGGTAGATGCAGGACATGACCAATGTTGTGAGATACGTGGTCAAACAAAAGAAGAAGAAGGCGCCTGCTTCTCGTCGGAGGTCGGCCATGAAGTATATGAGTAGGTTGAAAACGAACATGTTGACAGTTTTGTATGGCAAGTCGATGATGAAGCTTGCAATAGCTTGTGCGGACTGGTGATAAAAGGCATATCGATTATGCTTCTCGACGATAGGGCGTTCGATGTATACTGTCAAGACCTATGGCATGTTAACAGTCGCCTAATGAAAAGTTCTCGATTTGCTTACCTCGAGTTGACTGGCAAATGCGTTGAACAGTAAAGAGAAGAAGATCAAGCCACCGCGGTAGTAAAAGCTTGATGAATCTGGCTTGAGCTTGAAGAACAGGCTACCCAAGACCAATGCCATGATCACATTAAACAGGAGAGACGCAATTGTAAATCCAGGGTCAGCCAACAGCCTTCTCCAGGCACGCCAGATTGTGAGCGAGACCTGTCGGCTATATGAAATGGTGTAGGGGGACTTGGTTCGCTGGCGCTTGAATTGTTCGGCACGGCGGGACTCCTGGTACTGTGCCAGTCGCGCCTCTGGGGGGTGAGTGGTCTCGTAGTCGCCGAGTTCCCGCAGGAGAATCTTTCGTTGCTCGCTCGCGTGCCAGCGCTCTACGAACTCGTCGGGTGTTCGGGGTGCTGTGGCCTCAAAGCCGGCCCTGACTTGGCGTTCCTGGGGGCTCGTCATTGAGGTCAAGAAATCGGGAGTAGTTTGTCGGTCGGGGCCTATCCTATGTCAGTCGTAAAATTGTGAGCTTGTGGGAGATGACGTACAATCGAAGCCCAATTCTTCAAAGTATCGCCTGGCCTCTGTGGCCTTGCCGAAAAAGATCTGCCTTCCTTCGTACAGGACAGTCACACGGTCAAAGAGCTATGGGTGAATTAGCTTCCATCTATCGTTCGCCGGCAAGAAACTCACGTCGTAAGCAGACTGAGGTGCCTGGTAAATTGCTACTGCGCCTGCAACCCCGAGAAGATCGGCCTGGAGTCGCAGGTTCTTGCAGAAGTTGATGGCGTTGCCACTGTCTAAACCACGGGTGGTGTTGTCCCAGCACTGAAGCTTTGCTCCAGTGAGCGCCGCTTCCGCAATCGAGACTCGTTTTCGCTCTCCACCAGACACTCCTCGAACGAAATCATCGCCAACTCGCGTGTCGACAGTGTGGCTGATGCCAAAGATTGCCATCATGACATCTCGCATCATCGTGTCGGCTTCCGGTCGGCTAACGCCGCCGGGGACATGGCGAACAGAGTGGGCGCTTGCTGCAAAGGACAGTGTTTCGCCGACCGTGAGATGCGCAAGGTGCTTATCGACTTCGGCGTTGTAAAGGACATCGCCACGGAAGGTTTTGCGCATGTGGCTCGTGTCGATACCTATAGATACTCAGCATGCCTTCTTCACGTAGGATGTGTTAAGAGTAACTCACCTCGAAAGTTCATGTACGAGTCAGTGCTGACTTCAAGACCGGCCGTCTCACCTGCAATGGTCTTGAGGAGGGTTGAGCATCCGGAGCCTGGAGGTCCGAGAACCAGCAACAGCTCGCCTTCCTCAATAACGCCCTCGAAGTTGCGCAGAATGTCAATTCTCTTCTTGTTTCGGGTGCCTCCGAACAGACCAACCAAGGAGGACACGACGTCCAAAGGGTAGTCGAGGACGCTCTTTTGGTGTTCAGCACCGCTCCCCCATCCAAAGACATCGAGCTTCTGGAAGGCAACGCCCAAGCTTCGTGGAGGTGCAGAGCTCGGATCCGACTCTGTGAGTTTAATCAACGCCTTGACCCACTCTCGGGCGTCAAAGTTTGTTGATCCGGGGTCTAGCTGTGTGCCAGGTCGGGGGTTGAAAGCGTGCAGCTCCGTGTCGAATGCTGCAGAAGCTCTGCTGAGCTGTCGCGCAAGTTGTTCGATTTCGGAGTTCATTTCCGGTGCCTCTTTGTCGTCTTTGGTGTTTTTGTAGCCATTGTCGTTCGCCTTGGTGCTGGCGCGAGAAGACGAAGTTGAAGGTACCTGATTCTGATTGCCCTGTTCTTTTTCGATTGCCATTGTCGAGAGGTCATCTGCGCCTTGCTTCTCCGACGCGACCATCTTGTCCGATAACTTAGCCGCGGGCTCGGCAGTTCTGAGATTGGCGAGACTTCGGATCTGTGAATTCGAATGTTGTTGATTTAGATGCCAGTGAAAACCACGAAGCTCAATCACTTAAGTATGAACAAGCATGTCGCAGTCCGCAGTCCGCAGCGCAAAATCCGCGACGGAGAGAAAGCGGAGTTCCAGTGTGGAACACAAAGATGTGATGATGGGCCCCTAAAAGTCGGGGACCCGCGGACCAGGATGGCATTCATTCCACCGCGCACCCAGATTGCAACCTCAAGATTGTACCGACGGACTCGTCCATCCACTCATGTACCCCGTCAATGTCTCCGACGGAGGGTGGTGTCAGCAATTGTGTGGACCTGTCTCCACCCGGCCCCCGCGGACGGCCGAGTCGGTTGCCCGCGGGGGGGTCCCTGGCGTATTTAGGCGAAGGCAACTTCACCAGTGCTGCATGATTTCTTCATAATGGCAGAGTTGCGCGCATCACCGGCCTCCGAAAAGCTTGGATTTCCGCACTTCTATCTTGATCACCGTTTTCCACCTTCGGCCACCGACCCGGCCGGTCCTCATCTCGATGGGCTTCGCGGCTTGGCGGGAGCTCATCACCCGATAATGCAGTCACGCGGCGTCATCTGACAATGAAAACCCTGGTTTGTTGTGCTTACTGGTGGGTGAAACTGTCGCCTGTCGCTACCAAGCGGATCCTCAATTCAGTCTCACACGTCGTACCACACCCTATCACCTCCAGTCGCATCCACGACTTCAACTTCGAAGCGAGTCTGCAATTTTGACGGTATCTCGGAGGGCGTATTCGGGCGGGACAGGACCAAGACCTGCTCGCTAGTTAGTGGAATTAGGCCAGGCGGTGCGGGTGGATAAACAAACCGTGTTCTCCGTCCCCGAGATGCTCTTGGCTTAAACTGCGTGACTCTATAAGCGCTTACCTCAATTAGCACGCTATAATTCCGCGGTGGATTAGTAGAAGCGGAGCAGCGCTGTTCTTTACGAACTGGACGCTGCTGTTTCAATCAACGCCATATTGCACTCTTGTCAAACTATGCTAAGTTTAACGGCAAGCCAGAAAATGGCCCTGTATTACACGTTAACGTACAAACCAAGACGATGCGCAGGCAATGTCTTCCCAGTGCTCATGCTAGCACCTACAAATATAATTCGACTCGTGTGTGATGGGCAGAAACGCTCACCGGGTAAAGCCAACCCCACCTGCCGACACCAAAAGCTAGCATAGGGTAGCGTATTTCAACTTGATGGAAATCCGGGGAATGGAACAACAACCACACATCAATTGTGCAAACAATTGACGATACAAATGCAGCCAGAAGGGAAGTCATCCAAGAATGCTGCAAGATTGTTGAGAATTAAAGGCTGTAGTATCAGCGTGACTGGAGTCTAATAAAGTGAAGAAAATCGTGGGTATACCTAGGGCTGTAAAGGTCGGATATGATACCATGTCAAAGAGAGGGTCTTAAATATTTCAGGCAGCTCGCATAACTCATGGGTATCAATGCTGAAGCACTTATTGTGTCTTGGCATCTCGTCGATTTTGGTTATGAATAAGAAAGCGGGAGGTGTTATTGACAAGAGTTTTAAAAGCGACATGAGAGTAGCACGCGCAAGCATTGCTGCCGCATGGACTTCATAAATAAGATGGAAAAGATTGGCAACGCTGGTGAGAGTAATTACTCAGTACCTACCCTGCATCTAAAATGTCAATAGTCATCAACTCTATGAGAACTGTAACGCCCTCAGAGATAAAGCCCGACGGAGTCTATGCAGCACGAACCTCGGAACCCCACATCTAGCCGACCAACAAGACAATCGCCAACACCCACCGAACACATACCTATGAAGCTGCGAGAAAACGTCATTGTCGTTCAAGTGGTCAAAATTAACGTCTTACTGCAGCATATGTGTATTACCTCGGCTGAGTGCACATGACGCATCCGCAACACTAAAGGTGTGGGTACGGTACGACCGCACATTAGATGAGGTCAGCAAAAGCTGCAAACTGTCAAAATCCTATAAAATCGAAAAGACTTTCAATTAAAACTCTTAACATAGAAACATCTGTCACAGCACTGGGCTCACTTAGTCACCGGTGCAAGGGAAATACCACCTCGAGCCGGCTATTGAGCGTCTCGGAGCATTTTCATCGTTTATTAAATAGGCCGAATTTGTCGGCGTATTTCGGCCAGATAGAACCCCTTGGGGAGGTGGGGCTATATTAGACCGCCTCGAGGCCCCTGTCTGTACTCAATATGTCACACTACTAAGTTGCAATGGAACATATTGCAAATCCGTCACAACATCCCAGTTCACAAAATTGTCGATCCCCTACAGATTTCTCTATTGTTTGAGTTCATCATTTTATATTTCTGCCTCTCGCCAGCACCATGGGCCCCCCACTGGGTTGGTCTTTGTCATCGACGAATATTCTGTCACGGCCACCTGATATCATCGAGTCTTGGGTGCACGCTGTGAGCGGAGGGGCACCTCTTGACCGCGATCCTCTCGCTATTAGCTTTGTAGTAAAGCTGGGATTCCCCAACTCAATACCGGACCCTGTTCCGTACCTGAAGCGTACCTGGCTCGTAAGTCGGTACCTCCATCCTCACTTGGGGGCAGACTTTTCCTCTTTGAGGTCTTCAAGGCACAGCACTGTCCAACTGGAACCCTTGGATCCCAAAGAGTGGCTTACAACATTCTTTGTGCATGGAGGAGATGGGTCTATGTACGAAAGCCCGGACGATGCAATCAAGAGATTTGCCCCAACGGCCACAGCCACAGCTCATTGGTTCCCGGCTACTTCCGAAATCATTTTTCGTACCTCACACTTACGGTGCGATGGGGTTGGGTTATTGAAACTTGTCCACAGCTTCATGGTATCTCTTGCGTCGGTAATTCGTCTTGGTTTGGATGCCGATATTAAACTACTGCCCTCGAATGTTAAACAACCAAGCCCGAGCCCTGGAGTCGATGCTGCCATCAGAGCCGAACGCTGTGGTGAAGAGACGACGCCAGCGTATGTGAGGAACGCGGTCAATGATCTTTTTAGCGCGAATAAGAAGGGTATGCCGAGCATATCGCTGCCTATACGAGAGGGATCCGAGGGCTTCACACCTCAGAGTACTAAGCGTGTCTCGATCACTCTCGACGATGCATTGACCACAGCCATACGCAAAGCGTGTTCTGCTAGAGGCATTAGTATTGCAGCAGCCGTTCATACCTCTATTATTCGTGTCACTGCATCGTTCCCGCAAAACCCAGAAGCTAAAAGCATGCTCCTCCGGGTAGCCCTCGATCTACGAAGGCTGCTACTCACTCACCACAAAATGCCGTATGATGGACTTGGACTATTCGTCAGTTCATACCCACATGCTATCCCAGACGTTCTCAACGCGAGTCAAAATTTCGACCGATTTTGCCAAATTATCAACAAACTCTACGCAACTGACATGAACAACGTCGCCAAAGATGACCAGGGAAAGCCGGTGAGCTTCCTGAAGCTGCTAGAATCTTATCTCAGCAGCCAGGTTCAGTTTCTCAAGATGCTTCCCCCCAACATGCCTGCGCAACGAGGAACTGCCCTTAGTAGTCTCGGCCTCATGGAGAAACATGTGAAGCAAGAGTATCATTTCGGAGAGAGTAAGGAAGACAAGCTTGAGATAAAGGACATATGGTTTGCAGTTGAGAACCTCACTCAGGTGGCAGCCTTCCATATCTATACATTTCGACACAAGTTGACCATACAAATCTCATTTAATGAGAGCTACTATGAGAAGGAGTTCTTGATGGAAGTTCTTGAGAAAGTAAAATGTGATCTCATTGAGGGATTACAGATTGGCACTATGGGATCAAAAATATGACGGAGGGGAATCTTCTCAAGATAAGAGCCGAGCTATATAGCGATTTCATCATAAAAGCCAACCACCTGTAAACAATTCCAAGACTTCTACGATACATGATCACCTTGAGTTTCGTAACCCTTTCAGTTGTTCTTCTTTGGCTGATTGGGGATCCTGGGAGTGACCGTTTTGGATGATTATGGCACTAAAAGGGATAGGTGGGGTGAATGCGGCGTGGATTCGGAGGATCGGGGAGATCCTGGGTTAGTGTCACAGCCTCTGGTCAAGTAGCCCCCCCCGTAGTAATTGCGAGCATTATTAAATCTTCGCAAGCAGCAAGACGCAACAGATCATTAATTGGCGAATAGGTGCTAAGAACACACGGCCAATCATGCTCGATTAGCCTGCCTGTCGCCATGACGCGATCGCCAGTCTAAAGCCTCCTTTGAGGAGTGCGCTACCAATTCAGACTGGCCTTGCCTTGTTCCCGCAGTCGATTTATTTCCCAATCGTAGTCTAATCCAAATTCTCTCACCGTTCAATGCAGCTGATAAACCAGGTTCGTCACGTGCTTGGATAAGCTGCGGGGGTGGTTTCATGTCATACATGATGTTGATGTGCCTTGATCAACCTCACCATCCTTTTTATCTTTTTATACAAGTCGAAGTCTTCTAGGAAACCGACGTAGAAAAATACAGAGTATTAACTCTTCGAGTCTGTGTACTTGCAATGGCGCACCATGAGGAGCTCGCTTCCCTTATTACGCCCTCCCTTTTAACCCTCATCGCCGAAGCTCAGCTCCCGTACTCCAAGACGGCGTCCCTCAACTTCGCCGAGGTGGTCGATTATATGTCCCGATCTCACTTCAAGGATGCTTGCGAGGCTAGTACTGCCCGTGCCGCCCTGATCGCTCTGAGCCAGCTGAGCCCCGATGGAACCGTCCCGCCAACATCCGATCTAGACCTCATGTCTTTTCTCCCGCCCCCTGCATCGCCTGATTTCCCGCAACAGTGCTACGGCCTCCAGCTCCTGCTCGATCAAACATCGCGTGTGCTTTTCGACGGCATTGGCGGGCGCTGGCAGTCTGCATACTTCGGCCCACTTGCACGCCAACTCGCGGGGCAATGGTACGCGCTGCCGACGCCCCAGCGGCCTGATAGCTGGGCACGGTGGAGCGAGGGCCCGGGAGTGAGCAGCTTTGAGCATTGGGTGGGTATACGAATAACCTGGTCGGCTCCCTTCCTGCACGCCGAGGACCTGGAGAGCCAGAAGATCGGCCTGGAGCTGGCCGAGGAGACGCGCGCTGCCGTCGAGGCATACGCCGGCGTGCGTGACCCGTACCGCGCGACGAGGGACGCGCTTCTGAAAGATGACCTTGCATTCCTGCGGGAAATGCCCAAAGGACCACCGATGAGGGACGGACAAGACGGAGTAGAGAGCAATATCACCATGAGCAGCTGGGCGTTTTGGTGGTGCATGATCTTGGACGCGCACTGGCCCATCATTGAACGATTTGGCCGTTATCCGTATCGCAATGCAATTTTAGGCAGGGACAGTACAGCAGAAGAGCTGAAGTGGCTCGACGATACGGGCCACATTGCCGTAGCACCGTCTGAGATAGCGGCGAGGGTACGAGAGGATGTCGAGAAGGGAAGGTGGACAGCACTTGGAAGTAAGTGACGGGCTGAGATTCGAGGCGAGATCAGGATTAGAATCATTAAATAGTTGGAGCTTTCATTGCATCTGGCGAGCGGATAGAATAGACATTGATTGCACATGTAATTAGTTGCTAATACATCGTGCTGACAACCCGATGTCAGGACCATTTGCTACCCCGCTCACACTTCTTTAGCTGTACCAACCTTCTTGGCCTCCTTCTTTAATTATCTCATTCTGAATCAACCTGTTGGACTTTTGATCACTACGGCTGAACTGAACTCGCAAGCTTGAGTCCAAACTCCATAAAACCCTGAGTGCATTTCAGGTTTACCTCTGGATTTGAACTTTGTGCCTGCCATGTCTCCAAGATCTCGCTGACCTTATCCAACTCCTCCCAAACCTGGATAAAGCGATTCGGCGTAAGTTTTCCCAAGCTGGCAAAGGCTCGCTTCATAGCATCAGGATCCGCAACCCTGAGAGCACGGTCGTCGGGGATCGGATTAAGGGCAGCTTTCTGATTCGCAGTCTTGACGGCGAGAATACTAGCCTTGACGCAGTAGATGATCATAGCAGCAAGACCAGCTGCCAGTGCTGTGGCGACACTGGAGCCGGTCTCGTACTTGAAGTCATTTACGCGATCCGTGACGTCTTTCCCCAAGACGGACCTTGAAGACACGCCCTTCACCTGGTCAAGTATCACGTCAACTCCAGGAAAGACGTACGTGATGCCGTCCTCGGGAGTCCATTGGAAAACGGTGCCGTCAGCACGCGCAGCGCCGATACGGAAAAAGCGGTCACGCCATGGGCCGCTTGGGTAGTCAAGATCAGTAAACTTGCCTTCATCAGGTGCAGAGCAAAACATTAGAACTTTGTTGTCGACGGCCTTTTGTATGACAGCATGCACTGCAGAAGTAAACGTTAGCACCAACCTCTATTATGCACATACAGTTACTTCATTTGAAGGGTCTTCTCTTTTGCAGAGACTGTTCTTCACTAAAGCATAGAAAACTCACATCGGTTCTTGGCCTCGTCATTGCCCCTTGTAATTGGAAGTGTCCACGACATAGAAATGATGGTAGCCTTCTTGTCGAGAGCTGCTTGTATAGCCTATAAGTAGTGTCATAATTAGAATGTGCTGCCTGTTTTAGCACTTGGGAGATAGGTACCTGTGCTGCGTAATTTGTATCGATATTGTTCTTCCCGTTCGCATTGTCATACGTCTTCAGGCGTATCGGGTATACCTTGGCCATGGGGCAAACACGTAGAATCATGCTGGCCATAACTGTTCCGTGGCCCTTCGCTGACGAGAAAGGAGGTCGGACCTTTTTATCGTGAAAATCGAAGCTCTTGCCTTCGAGAATTTGATTTGAGAGGGACGTGTCAAACATATCGACACCGTCGTCAATCAAAGCC
Source organism: Cylindrodendrum hubeiense (assembly GCA_014621425.1). NCBI lineage: Eukaryota > Fungi > Ascomycota > Sordariomycetes > Hypocreales > Nectriaceae > Cylindrodendrum > Cylindrodendrum hubeiense. The sequence continues at coordinate 75,531 of JAANBB010000033.1, forward strand.
AGAACCACGTCATCCTCAACTCGCTCTGGTGTACCCTGATTCTTTCTCGACTTGAGAAACTCCTGGACTGTGTTCTTCCAGAATGGATCCATCAAACCAGCAAATTTGGCGGTGGACTTCAACCATTGATGTGCGTTGACGCCCTTGCTAGGAGCCGAATTAGATATGTGAGGTGTGTCGCCAGAGGTCACCCTCCGCTCCTCGTCCGTGTCTGAGTCAATAGCGATAACCTCCACATGGCCAAATACTGCGCCGGTATCAAAGACTCGCTTAATGGCAGAGGGCGCGGATTTTCGAGCCTGAACAATTTTACGACTCGCATCGAGTCTCGTCCCGAACTCCTTAATCTTATTGCTGATCCACTGTGGGCTATCATACATCTGTTCCGGTGTTAGCGTCAGGACTGACAAAGATGCAGCACAACAAAGACATACCTTGTCAGAAGGAGGTTGGATTATTTCTACTTTTTGAAGTCGAGGTAGCAGCGGCAAGGCATCCGGCTCACTCCAGGCTCGGAGCACAGCATTACTGCCGCTCCACCTCAGCGACAGTTTCCTTAACTGCTGATCCGGGACTGACTCTGTACGTTTTGGGTCCTCCGGCGTGGGAGCCGCCTTGGAGACTTTGCTGCTGATGTGTAGAATTGTTTCGGGATCCAAGTCCGTCTTCTGCCAATCGAGATGCTCAACAACAAACCGCTCAAGAGAGTCTTGTATAACCTGATCGCTGTGGACTTTCTCGCCGTCGTCCCCGGAGTCTTCAACAGACAACTTGATAATATGGCGTACACCCTTGTCGTACAGCCAGTCGAGGAAATATTTCATGTCTTTCCGACCGTTGGATCCATGTTGGTGTATCCCAGATTGGTGCTCGGCGCCTTGTCTGCGGTCTGCCAGACGACCCTTTGATCGAACTTCAACGCGCGGGAACGTCACGTACTGGAGCACCGGGTCGAATCGGAGTTTGGATTTGGCATCTTGGCCAAACCGTTTGGTGAAATCCTGCCACAACATATTGCGAGGTAGACGATCATAGTCAAAGCTAATCTGGATATCTTGAGGTCACGTCAGTCAGAGAATGATTCGATTCCAAGTCGCACTCACCATCCATGTTGGTACCATACAAGAAAGATATCGCCATCTCGGCGGACCTTGTTCTCATATAGTGTAACTTCAGAGACTGCATGATTTTATCCGAATTCTTTTCGCAGACGGCCATGGCTTTGTTCCGAGGAGTCATTCCTGTCCCCAGTCGCTTTTCCTTCTCCGGGTCTGCTTTGTTGTCGGGACGGGCTGTGTTGCTGCGTTTAATCCCGGTATTGGGTACTGGCTCCAACTGGCGAACTGCAATGCTTGCTTGGAGTGCAGCATTTTCATCGGGCTCATTGATTCTCGTTGACCGATTCCGGCTTGCGTCTCGACCAGCAGTGTCTCGCTCTGCAGGCCGGTTGGTCTTTGCCTGAGTCTCAGCTCCCTCTAGCCTCGCACGTTCCTCATCCTTCTTCTGCTGGCGCAACTTCTCACGGTCGTCTGATTCGGTACGCTCATCCCCACCACGCCCATTCCGCTCTGCAACGCGGTCTGCAGCAGCCTTGGTTGATGCGATGTGTTTCGATTCTTTTGAGCTTCCCTGAGGTTTGGGATCTCTGCCTGTAGGTCTGTTACCTGTTCTTGAAGAATCTGGTTGATCTCTTTTGATGTTATCGGTGGCTTGATTTTCTTTGCTCCACCGCTTGGAGAAGGATATCCTCGTCTTTTGATGTTCTCGGTATACCGAGGAGCCACTTCTGTCGAGCAGGTCCAGAAAGGTCTTTCCCGATCTCACACTCAAATCTCTCTGAATGAGAAGTTCAATGAGTTCTGTCCTCGCATCCGTGCATTGCCGAAACGACACGGCGTAGTGCATTGGGGTCTTGTGGCGGTCATCCTGGACCTCCAATGCTTCGTCGCTGGCGTTTTCAAATAGCATCCGTATTGTACCAGATTTGAGTTTCTCATTGAGAGCGGCATGGAGACATGTTTTCCCATCTTGCTTCATGCTTAGCGCGTCCCTGAGGCATTCGCCATATATGGCTTGTTCCTTGTCCTCGGCACAAGCAGAGATCATGTAGTTGATGAGCTGATCCTGGGGGGCTCTTATGGCCATGAAAATGGGGTTTAGTCCATGATTGTTTGTGTACTTGAGCAGATCCGGATATCTTTTGACCAATTCCCGGACGAGACGTTCAACGCCCTGCGGCTCGACCTCGTCGTTATGCTTGACTACCTCGACTAATACGTGGAGCAGGTTGCCTACAGCTTTGGACGAGGACTTGCCGGCAATTTCGCGATATTCATATAAGAACTCGTCAACGTCTTCCTCATTGGTGAAGCTTCTTTTTCTCTTTATCGAGCTGCGTGCTGCCTCGAAACGCTCCTCTAGTGTTTCCTCTCGTTTCGCGTGGATGTCGGTGTCATCTTCGAGCGCCTCCGGGTCAAAGGCATCAAACCCGTCATCCGACCGCTCCTCATAGTCCTCTTCATAATCGCGTTCTGAGTCGGATGCCATCTGGTGCAGGCTTCAACATTCTTGTTCTCACTGTTGATGAAAAGTATGAGCAGTGGGAAACCAGGGAATTGACCACCGTCAGCAAAAATCCGTAGCGAGACTCGGAGTTTGGCCTGCTCATTTCGGTTACTCTTCCGTGCAGATACCCCACCAGAGCTGCGGCGAAGCACACAGTGCGCAATGCAGGTCTTACTTCCTGGCGCTTACAAGACAGGGGTATTTTCAGCTCCGTGAAACTGACAGCCCTGATGGTGTGACGCTGGGCTCGCTTATATCCTCAATGGTTGGCAGCATGGGTTGCGACCCTTTTTCACATCGTTCGCGGACTTGAACTTGAAGCTCTCTTTTCTCGAAAAGAACAAAATGTCTCAACCCGACCAGGATGCACAATTCGGACACGAAGATGTTATCGAAAAGACGAACTTTGGAATGTACGAGGCTGCGATGGAAGAAGGTAGCGGCTTCCATGTCTTCAACGTTGCATCCGATCAATATCACCGAGCTGAAGCTCTTCAGCGCACCGGCGCCATAGACATCACTTGCACCCTCGAAAAGGTCATTCACGGGGCCATGTCTGCCGATAGCGATTCATATGCGACTCTTCTTGTCATGCAGTGGTTCTTCCAGCCTACAGGCTCGCGTCGGATTTCCGAAGCCACTATTAAGCTTCTTTTTGAGGCTAGCTCGACGGATGGAGAAGTTGAGGTTGAGAAAGTCTCGTTTCCCGACACATACAGTTTAATGCCGACAACACAAGAGGAATCCATCACCAAGGGTGGAGAGGCTACCATCGGCGTTGAGCAAATTGCTCAGCTCAGTTTGACTGGCAAGTGGGAGAAGACAGTCTCTTCAACCACTTCGGACGCCATTACTCTGAGCGGCGGTAAACGTCTTGTCAACAACATCCCTCCCAACCGCATCGCGGAGTGGAAAATCTCCGAGAATGAGTCGCAACCGGCTGGAATCCCTGCCTCATTGAAGATTGCAGTGCTTGTCTCAAGAAATGACGAGGAAAAGTTCTCCTGCAAACTGTCTTTCACGTGCAAGACGGATTTAAAGACGGCCGCTCAGAGCTTTTTTAAGAAGATCCCCAAGGACGACCCAATCATTTTCCAGCCAGATCCAGAGGTTAAAGGCACACGCCCGAACAAGAACGTGACATATGGCGATGATGAGCTGGGAAGCGTCGACCCGAATGATCTTTGCGATGTCACATTCAGAACTGTCATAAGCAACGGACAGAAGACATGGAAATAATGTACTACTACTCGCATTGCCTTGATTTGAATTATGTTTGTTCTGAAAGGGACTACTTATCAATATTCTGTAATGGCCTACTTTATAGCACTCTCAAGCCAGGGCTAAGGTGATGTGGACACGACAATAAGATTTCTGCCAGGCGCAGGTTATTGAGGAGAGCCACTAACTACCGTAAAATCAGGACAAATTAGCCGGTTAGGCTGGCCCATATAAATGACAATGTCCAACCTATCAACATCGCTTTTGGTGGCCAAGTAGTTCTTAACAGTTGTGTGATCTACCTATCATTTATCTATTTATGGGCCAGCGTGCAGTAGTGACGGGTCCTAAGCGGCCAATTTATCCAGCTTTTACGGTAATGATATTCGAAAAGGATCAGAAGATTGTGAATGATACGCGTAAGCACTTGCCAAGGATAAGTCGAGCACACTGCAGTAGGTGTTACGAGTTAATTCGCTCACAGTGCGATTAGTAATCGGACACTTGTAAGGCTTCTAGGATCAGGTGGGACGAACTGCGGTGTGCCGTATGACCACCGGCACACCGCCAACGAGAGCAGTTCAAACCGCCCAGGGTTGTGATTGCGGGGCTCAGTTTGTGACTACGGACTTTCTCGGCACGAAAGGCCGCAGAGGTCAGCCTTGTGGTGGAAAGACACGCAAGCCTTTTTAGACGCAAGGTTCATTCCGAATAACTCCTTCAACAAAAGCTGAGGCCGTAGCTTGATGGCCATACGCTATTCAACGCAATGGCAGACCTTGAATCCATCCCGCTCGAGGCTTCAACTCTCGCGTTGGAGACGCACGAACCGCCAGCGGCAGCGACGCCAGGTTCAGACGCAGGCTCAAATCCACCACATGATGCTAAGGAAGATGATGACCAAGACACCGTCAGTGTCAAGACTACCACAGAAAGTTTATTCTCAGTCGATTTAGCAGAAGGCCCACCCGAGGAACGCAATATTGGACTTGGTATCAACTCTCGGGGCTGGTCTGGCTCAAACTATGATGATTATGAGTATGAAAACGACGTGATTCAATGAGGCGCTTTAGAATAGTAAGCTCACAGGCTGCTTAGCATTATCACCGTTCACGGTATCCGCGATGATTACAAGACTGCCTGGACTGATAAAAATGGCGACTGGTGGGTAAAGAAACAGCTATTCAAAAAGCTGTCGGTCAGAGAGATCGACTATTCGTACGATATCGATGAGGAATCAATACTCTATCAACCAAACGGCATCAGACTACATGCAGAAAGGCTCGTCGAAGAATACGCCGAGATTCGCAGAAGGCTAGAGGAGGTGAGTTCCAGCATCTATTTCGCCAGACTACATAATCTTATTGTCCTATCACAGACCGAAACAGACCGCCCAATCATCTGGATATGCCACGATCTCGGAGGCACAATCGTGAAAGAGGTATGCGTCATGCTTAGTTGAAGCGATGGCATCAGCTAACTTTACTAGGCTCTTTCTATAGCTACCAACAATCCTCTGAAGTATGGAAAGATATCTATTCTGACCACAGCGCTCGTGAGTAACACCACTGTTCTACCTCCGTCGTCCTACTAACTAAATGATTAGATATTTCTGGGCACACCTCATCGATTCCAATCCATGAGCGACCTCGAGGATCAATTGCACAAGCTTATTCTCCTCCCAGGGCCTGAGATCAGGAACAGGGTGCTACCCAAGGTTCGAAACCTTGCAGTTCAGGTCAACAAGACGAATCAGAGTTTCCTGGCAACCAAGCTTTTCGATCGTGCGGTTATTTTTAACATTTTTACACAAAGTGTTGTCGATAGCCTCAGCCAAAAGCACATCGACGAGACCATCGGAGCTGATGGCACAGATCTCGAGAAAAAGGAGAGTCTGGAAAACGCAGTGACTCCATTCCCGCGATACGCACACTTTGTTGGTCATTCATTCGAAGCAGCTGGAAGACTCCGATTAACAAATGTCGACCACCTGAATCATACCCGGGGTGACGCGGATGACGAATGGTTCTCGTTCGTGTCTGATATGGTGAACGAGTCCGGCTGTAGTAAGTCCTGATCTTTTAGCACGGAAAACGTGAGAGCATCTTCTAACCATGATTTTCTTTTTAGTTATCAAGGTCTACTACCGTGCCATCCACTTGCAAGCACGCCTCCTCTCTCTCGCACCTCCAACTCGGGCTCTGAATGTCCCGTTCGACCCGGTGTTGCCGAAACATCCCATCATAAGTTGGATCCAGACACAAAAGCCATACATCACCTTTGAAAAAACGGGCAACGGGCCGAGATTATTGCACCTCCATGGTAATGGAAACTCCCTGGTCGACATTTCGGAGGTGTCGCGTCTCTTTTATGCCGATTATGACTCCCTTGCCACTGGCCGTGAATCTGAAAGGAAGCCCGATAATACCGTGATCTACTTCGAGTTTGACCAGTGGGACTCCAGATACAATGATCTTTCATCAATGTTGACGTACTTGATCAACGTCATTTCTTGGCACTTCTGGACCGCCCTAGGTTCTTCTATACCCGAGGAACTAGGCTTCATGAATGACACAGGAGCGTACTCACTTGAAGGCCTGTACAATATGTATTCAGTATTCAGATATTGTACTGAAAACTTATATCCGCTCATCATATTCATCGGCTGCTTTGATCAATGTCCCGAAGATCAGCGACGATGGTTTCTTGAGCGCATTTTGAAGGAACAGAGCTACAGCGAGGCAACACACCGCATAGTTCTATCAACCTCGACTCGCGACGGCCTCGCTGTTCCTTCTTTCCCCGATGAAACGCGTATCAACCTCGATGATTGTCCCGCGATCAGTGAATCAGGCGGTAGATTAGCCGAAGAACTACAATTAGGCTTAGCTGGCTTAATAGCGAATCGTCCAATCTATGACGATTTTCGACAACAGCTCGAGAGGCTACTCGAAGAATGCAGTGACGCACCGTTTCTGGGACATATCATTCTGAACTGGCTTGGGCAGCACCATCGAGGTATTCCGAAATCTAAGGTCGCGGACAAGATCGACAAACTATTCCCCCCCACTGCAAAAAACATCGTCCAGGTCTTCATCTCCTCTCTGGCACCTGAACTCCAAGCAAGAGCCAGTAATGTCTTCAACTGGGTCAAGCACGCCTCAGAGCCGTGGTCGCCTGATTCCCTGATCGAAGCACTAGCGGTACACGAGTTCCCCGACGAGGAGCTGTCTTTGGACGACGCCGACAAAGATTGCATTATGACTGAAATAAAAGAGGCGTTTGGTGGAATCATCACTGTCGAGAACCGCGATGTCAAGTTCAGCCACCCTTCGTTCTATATTTTACCAGAAGCAGGTATGGAGGGAAGCGCTGAGGAACGGGCTGCTAAAGTCAACAGTATCCTGGCAGAGACTTGTCTGCGCTACTTCCAGTTGAAGGGGGCACAAGAGGCGCTTGCGGAGTTTTGTTTGAAGAACTTTGAAGGAGGCCCATGGAAGACGTCACTTGAGGCAGTTGTGATTTCACACCCCAGAGTCACTCTAGCTGAGTATGCCGTTCGATTCTGGCCAAAACACTACAAAGCCAGTGGTCAATTCAAGCCCAGTAAGCTCGTTCATGAGTTGTTTGCTAGCAAGCAGGCTCGAGCTAGCTGGGAGGTTCCTTTCTGGCTTCTCTCCAATCCTGTCACCCGGATACAGCGACACTACATCTCAACACTCCCGACTTTTGCCATGTTGGGGCTAGAGGACTTGCTCAGTGACAAGGTCGAGACTGAAAATGGTCAGCGTTGGTTTGAGAAAGACCGTTGGCTCGCCATCACGGAGGCTGCTCGGGCAGGCAACAAAGAAATCGTCAAGAAGCTACTGGAACACGCAAGAGTAGATGAAGAGGAACTTCAAAATGCCTTATTCTGGGTCGCTGCGCAAGGCAACATCGAAGTTCTGAACATGCTTCTTGAGAAGATACCTGACCTGGAGACGTTCCAGTGGCCTAGCAAAATCATCTACCGAGCAGCTGCTGCCGGGCAGGAAGACCTACTTGCCGCCTTGCTGCTATCCGGCGCAGACATTAATGAGACTGGAAGTTATTGGGGAGCCTCTTCAGTAATGGTTGCGGCATGGCTAAACCAAGTCTCTGCAATCAAGTTTCTCGTAAACTCGGAGTACAAACTGGACATAAATCTTAAGGATAATGATGGCGACAGCTCGATAACATATGCAACCACGAGAGGAGAACCACAATTAATCGAGCTTCTTCTACAAGCTGGTGCAGACATCGAGACAAGATACGATGACGGACGAGGACTAGTTCAATTGGCAACCCAAGAGTGTAGACACAAGGCCATCGACATCCTCATCAAGGCTGGTGCCGATTTCAACACGGGCAAGCAGCATGATAATCCTCCCTACTATTCCAGACCGCCAATTATCGTTGCAGCCCAGGAGGGCTCGCGGGAGTGTGTCCGTCTCTTACTCCATCACAAGGCGGATCTGAATACTGAATGCTCTACCGGGTCTGCACTTTACAAGGCGGTTTTAGACAACCGTGTGGATGTCACCCGAATGTTGCTCGAGCACGATCCTAAGCCAGACATGGAGGTAACTCCCGAGGACGAGGACATGCTCTTGTTCAGCGCCGTTCGCACCGGCAACACTGAGCTTGTATCCCTGCTGATCGAACACGGCGCCAAGGTTGACTTTGTTGATCCAAACGGGAGCTTGTGCAAGACTCCTCTCTCGAAGGCTTGCTACAGAGGGGACTTGGAAATGGTGAAGCTCCTCCTGGATAAGAAGGCCGACATCAACTACACGGGGGGTTCCTCAGACCCACCATTGTTCACCGCTCTCTATGAAAATGAGATTGAAGTGGCAAGGCATTTACTGCAGCATGAGGATGTCGATGTCAAGTGGGCGGGAAGTGACGGAATGGGCTCCCTTCACGGAGCGTTCAATCACGCCGAGATCATCCCTGAGCTGCTCAAAAGAGGCGCCCCTATTGATGGCAATAGCATCTTCGGAACACCGCTGCACATGGCGTCAAGTGGTAACAAGCCGGAGTCTATTGAAGTACTCCTTGGAAATGATCCAAAGCCCGACCTGGAGTCTGTGGTTGGCGACAATGGTTCTGTCGATCAGGAGATTGGGTGCACACCTCTCCAGCTGGCGTGCATGTACTTTGCGCCTAAATGCGTCAAACTTCTTCTGGAAGCTGGTGCGGACACGAAATTCAAGAACAAGAACGACGAAGACGCTGTTGACATCCTGGTTCGGAAAGGAACGGACTCGAAGGACGCCGAGGAATGCCTCAGATTGCTATTATCCGAGCCCTACAGCGTACCTGTAGATCAAGTCGAGGAGGAGGGCCAAACCCGGCTTCATAAAATACACCACACAACAGCGGTACCTACTGTCCGACTCCTAGTCGAAGCCAAGGCACCCCTCGAAGTGGTAAATCAAGAAGGATACACTCCACTCGCCATCGCCGTCAACAAGGGCAACGAGAGTGTTGCCAAGTATCTCATCGAGCAAGGCGCCAATGTCAACCTGTTCGGTTCCAATTTTGGAAGTATCCTTCACATTGCGGTCAGCAACGGCTACTTGGATCTTGCCAAGATGCTTGTAGACTCGGGTGCGGATCTGGAGACGGTCAATCCTGAATATGGCCAATCGCTGCTGTACACAGCGCTGGGCATTGAAAACTCTTCAAAGCTCAAAAGGATGGTGCGGTACTTGGTTGACGATGTCAAGGTGCCGATTAACAAATTAGGCGGTCAGTTCGGGTACCCCATTATCCGGGCGGCTTCAAATTTGGCCCAAGAGGACTCATTCACTGGCAACAATATGCTCAGGTTCCTTATCCGACGCAAGGCTCAGTTGAATGTTGAGGATAGCCAAGGACGCCGCGCCGTGCATCTCGCGTGTACGTCATTAGACGACGGGGGAATCAGAGCCCTTGTCGCGGCTGGGGCGGAAATAAATGCAACGGACAAGTTTGGTCGCATGCCGATTCACTTTGCGGCCTCAGTTTCACACGATGAGTGCTTCCGCTATCTCTTGGACAAGTTCCCAGAAATAGATGTCAACTTGGTGGACCATGACAATTGGACCCCACTGATGTGGGCAGCGCGCTCGGGTGACGTTGATACTGTCGTGGGGCTACTGGGATTGAATGCCGATGTGTGGGTTCGAAGCCGTGCTTCTGGTGCGAGGGATGAGTGGTCGGCGTTGAAGCTAGCGAACTTTGGCGGCCGACCTGACTGGTTAAAGGAAAGGCTTGAGCCCAAGGAACATACGAGGGTTCATTCGGGTAAGGAGGAGAAGTGGGACGAATTCTTCCACAAGATCAAGAGTGGCCACCGGAAGGAATCCTGGTGTGGCGGCTGCCTTGTGGTTAGTATCACCCATCTACCTGAGGAAACTGGATGCTAACGATGACTTTCCCAGACAATTATAGGTATCCAGTGGAAGTGTCTCCAGTGCACTCACGAATTCTCGCTCTGTTTCAAATGCTACCGCTACAGAGACGATATGCATGATCCGGAGCACAGCTTCGAGGAAATTGAGCCGCTGTATGATGAGGAGGTGCAGCCGTTGGCTCACAGCACAAGCAGCGACAACGGTGGTGATGAATTGCCACATGAGGCGTCTGGGGATGATTCGGATGAGGAAACGGCAAATCCACCACGTGTTGTGGAAAGCGATGATGCAGTGTCGTCTCACAGCGACGGCCACAATGATGGAGCGGAGTTTGACCTCGACAGCTTTGATCTAGACACAGAGGACTAGCGGATATCTCATGCACTAATTAGCAAGGCGCATAGCAGAATAAGTTTGATATTGACAGTAGCCAAGAGTACACCAGTTCGGGTCAAAGCCTTGATTGCATGTTCGGCAATATGTGGGGACACCCGAGGCCCGGGCTGATCGGCCCCGTTTCTCGATGCACATCCCCGCTTCCCCAGGATTTACAGGTTTAGGCAACTCTCCGTCGGACTATTCCTATTGTTTGCGGGTCTATAATCATTGATTATGGCAACAGTCGATTTGCGTGAGATGTATATAATATTCGTGCTTTCCGTAGATGAGAGATAAGCCTGCAACCGCACTGATCCCATGATTCCGCTTCCATCTCGCTGCAAACATCCAAGCAAAAGCAGTTTACTTCCAAAGCCTTCGCCATGAGACCCCAAAGCAACCACTCCTACCAAGTCCTCATTACCTCCGAAGAGGATAAATCCCAAGCCGAGAAGCGTCGGGTGTTATATCTGAGACCCTTTTTTCTCTTCTGGCTTAGCTCCTTCATCTTTGAGGTCACAATGCTGCTGGTCAGCATTGTCATGTTCTCGGGATTCCGGGACTTCTTTCCCCGATTTATGTGGACAATTTTCTTCTGTCCCCTAGGAATGGGCGGAGCCATGGGAGGCCTTGTCAATTCTTTCATTGTCGATAAGCATTATGGCAGCAGGGCCGTTCATTTCTGTGCCCTTATGAGTCTCCTTGTCCTGGGCAGCTGCAATGATCTTTGTTACAACCTGGATCTCGTCTTCGGCTGGTTCGGCTCTCACGACCACTTCTGGTGGTGGCACGCGCGCTATCCTCTCATTTATGGCGTCGGGTTTGGGACTGGAAAGCTTCTGTTCACCGACAGGGGACAAGAGACGCTGTGTAGGTGGGGTATATGAAGATCGTATGACTCCTGTATCTGGATGCGCGGGGTTTAAGCATGATGCCGGCGCCACGCGAAAGTTCAGAGGCCGGAGATCTCGGTAGCCCTCGGCAAGAGGTGGTGGGTCCTGCGCGCCGCATGCTGTGGGAGGGTGTCGAGGCGCGTGTTGTCCAATTTGAGGGATCAGGGGACATGAGACAAAGCAATTCTGATAGGGTAGAGATAACACCATATGCACGTCATTAAATCGATCAAAGGAGTGCTTTATAATCTCAATACAAAGTTCCCGCTCAAGTGAAGAGCACAATCTCTTCACAGGATCGGTGTAAGCTGGGTTTTTTTGCCCCAAACAGCACGACACATCTACTCGACAACTGTTCTCCATTGAAAATTGCCATGACTCCATCCATACCGAAATTGAATAGAGATGTCAACATTTAGCATCTTACTACTATGACGTACCCATCGCACTGCCTGCCCCATACCCCCGGCATGTTTCTCATTCTTAGTGCCATCTCGAGTCATTTGCTGCAGGGAGCCTTGGCAAGCTTCAGCCGAGGTAGACCCACAAAAGACGCATTCCCCATCTTCCCCATCTTCCCCACGTGCCGAGTGGCATGATATAACAGTGTCTGAGGCGCGGCTACCTTGCCTTCTTCTGTGGACAGTTGTTTGTACCGACTACCATATCCATAATGGCCGTCACCCTGTCAGAACAAGTTACCACCGAGCAGCTTGGGCCTGGAGAGTATGTCTCCAAGCTGTGCCCAATCCGGATGGGCAACGCCTTGCCCATTGCGTACGGAGGTTGCACCGCAGCAGTCGCCGTCAGCGCGGCCTGCTCAACCGTCCCGGAAAACCTGTCGCTGTACTCTGTACTTGGCCATTTCCTCGGACCTGCATCTATCGACCAGAAACTGTATTGCAGTGTAACCAACACTAGAGACACTAGATCATTCGCCACGCGACGCGTCCAAGTAAAGCAAAAACAAAAAGACGGCACATTTCGCGTTTGCCTCGAACTTCTTGCCGACTTCCACGTCCAGGAACCCTCCCTACTTACCTACTCGGCGCCCCCCGAGTCAACATGGCCTAGGCCTGACGATTGTCCAACCGCTCAAGCCCAAGCGGAGACTCTAAAGGCTAGAGGAGTAGTCACCGAGAGCCAATACCAAGAGTTCGTCAAATCTTTCGGCGTGGCGGAAAAGTTCTTTGAGGCGAGGTATTGCGTCAATGGAGTCGCCGGCCAGACTCTCGCCGGCGTGTCGAAGCATACGACTACGACGCAAGACCAGCGACATATTACTGCCAAAACATCCGCAGAGTGGCAGAGAACCAGGGAACCGCTTTCATCGCCTGCCGAGAACTTGGGGGCCCTGTCTTTCCTTATGGATGGGGCGCTTTCATTCTTGCCTCTGACCCACAATCATCTGTGGTTCGAAGACACAGCGGCTTGCTCAACCTTGGATTTCGCCCTGCGCATTTTTACTCCGGACATCAAGATGGATGCCTGGCACCTTAGAGAGAGAACAACGTCCCGTGGAGGAAGTGGACGAACCTTCTCAGAAGGGAAGCTGTGGGACGAGCAAGGTAACTTGGTTGCGTCTATGAGTCAACAGTCAATTCTTCGGATGAACAAAGGGTTTCAACCGTCAAATTTGTAGTCAGCTGGTTACTTTCCCATACCCTGAGGGTTGTATCTTGAGCACCTTTTGTTTCGTCGTTCGGCTTTGCTGTTCGCTCCAGCTAATTATTTCATGTACGCGATTCGAGTTTCGGGGATAGCCGTGTATGATGAAGTTGCTAGAAGCGGCCGTTAGAGAAGTAGAGCAGTGATGTGATTATAGAACATTGTTACGATCGTGATTCGCTGCCAAGGTCTGAAGCCAAATTTGGCTGGAGCGCTGCGTTTTCACTTAATAGGACAGTCAAGGTTTGCCGCCAAAAGTTCACGCTAAATTTCATGGCCTCTCCATGAGTGTCCATTCTACCTCACCGATATTACATCATTGCCTAACACGGTCGGGAAACAGAAGTTCAACGAGAGCCTCCATTTTTATTTTAAAGTTATTGAGACAGTGCGATGAAAACAACCGTCCTTATTCACAAATATAGGCTCGAGTCTAGGGTGTGTGAAGATCATCGTCATCTCAGATCAAACTGCTTTCATCGTTGTTGATTCCGAGCCAGGTGACTTCTCCCCGCACGCCCCGGAACCGATTCCGCATGTACCCCAATGGACGTCGTCAAATATCTCCCGTCAGGCGATGTCTCCTTCGGCCCCTCGAGGGTAGCACCGGATGGCCTCGGCATTTGATATGAGATTGAATTGAGTTATCATGGAGTGCAAAAGGAAGCCATGTCCGGATAAATTGGCACAATACATAACACTCCCAGACCATCAGACCGAGAACAGGACATCTTTCCCCGATTCACTACATTAAAAATGACAGACTACACTCTCTATTCGTACTTCAGATCTTCCTGTTCCACTCGACTTCGCATCGCCCTAAATCTGAAGTCGATTCCGTACGAAACGGTACCCGTCAATCTGCTCAAGAATGAACAGATGTCCGACGAGCACAAGGCTATCAACCCGTCTGCATCTGTCCCAGTACTCGTATGCAATCAATCTCAGACCAGTTTCTTCAAGATCGGGCAATCTGTCGCTGCGCTGGAGTATCTGGACGAGCGACACCCCGAGACCCCGCTTCTTCCGCCACTGTCTGATCTCGAGGCCCGATCCTTGGTACGTTCGCTGGTGGAAATAGTATGCACGGATATCCAGCCGGTGACCAACCTTCGAATTATGCGCCGTGTGAGGGTATTGGGAGGAAATGCAGAGGAGTGGAATCGTCAGTTGATGACGGATGGCTTACGGGCTTACGAAGTCCTGGCGGAGAAGTCGGCTGGGAAATATTCAGTGGCAGATGAGGTGTCCATGGCAGATGCTTGTCTAATTCCCGCCGTTTGGAATGCTGAGAGATTTGGAGTCGACATTTCGCAGTTCCCAACAGTGGAAAGGATTGCTGGGAATTTGAAGCAGCATCCGGCTGTGATTCAGGCTTCTTACTTTAATCAGCCAGATACGCCAGAAGAACTTAGGACAAAGTAGATGGATGATCAAGTTAGTAATTTCCATACTTCAACGAAAAAGAAAGTCTTGGTAAATCGTTGCATTTTTTCCTTTCCAGTTCCTGGAAGAGCCAAGTCTATCGCTAGAATAAAGGAAGTGGGGCTTGAATTGTGCCCGACACCTCGCCAAAGCCGACTATAGAATCGCCGCTGCCGAATGAACCACGAATGACTAGAGTATCGCCGTCTTGGATAAACTTGCGCTCCTCGCCACCTTCGAGCTTCAAGGGAATTTTACCGCCCTTGGTCTGCTCCAGGATACTACCCTCCGTGCCCGACTCAGTCCCCGAAATTGTGCCAGAGCCGAGTAAGTCACCAGGGCGCAGGTTGCACCCAGTGATGGTGTGGTGTGCAATCATTTGTGCCCACGACCACAGGAGGTTTCTGGAGTTTGTTCGGCTAATGGTGGTCTTTTTGCCGGCCGCAGCTGCGAGTTTTGATTAGCACGTTCTGAAGCAAGCAGTTGAAATGGACGATGATTGCCAACTTACTGATGATGTCGACTTCTAGATCGATTCCCAAGACGTTGTCCTTGGAGTCCTGCTTCAGATAGGGCAACAACTCTGTGTCATTGGTGATACCCGGACCTTTTGATGCCTCAAGTGCGTCGGCAAGAATCACCCAAGCACTGATGCTAGTGCCCATATTCTTGGCCGTGAAGGGACCGAGAGGAACATATTCCCAGGCCTGCACGTCTCGTGCACTCCAGTCATTCATCAGCACGTAGCCAAAGATGTGCTGCTCAGCATCATTTACCGACACCGGAGCTCCTAGTGAGTTCTCGCGGCAGATGAACATGCCCATCTCCAATTCGAGATCAAGCTTGTCGCACGGCGCCAGCGTAGGGTTCGTGTCGCCCGGTCGCAGAATCTGACCCCAGGGGCGGCGGATGGGTGTGCCGGATACGACGACACTGCTCGCGCGGCCGTGATAGGCCACGGGCAAGTGCGTGTAATTGGGCTGCAGAGCGTTGGCGGGGCCACGGAACATGACGCCGACGTTGTATGCATGGTTCTTCCCCGCGTAGAAGTCGGTGTAATCCCCGATCGCCAAGGGAAGGTGGTTCTTCACTTCAGATCGTTGTAGGACTGCCGCTTCCCGGAGCTGCTGGTTGTCTTTGAGAAGCTCCGGGTGCTTGGTGTCTGCAGCCAGCACAGACTGGAGATAGCTGCGGGTGGCTTGATGGAACGGGCGGCCAAGGGCTGCGAAGGCATTCAGAGTGGTCGACGCGAAACAATCGGCGCGCTCCTGGACCTTTGGCGAGGCAGAAAAGCCCCCACCGCTTCCGAACGCTCGAAGATCTAAGACATGGTCGCCGATGGCGATTGCAGGTCTGGGAGTCTGGTCGGCAGCTGTGGTGATGATGCCAAAGGGGATGTTGGCGATGGAGAAATGGGAGCCGGTGGGAATAGGTAACCAAGACATCGTAACGGTGAGAACAAATCAATCAATCTCGCTTGGAATTGCTCGAATATCTCGATTCTGACACGGCGGAGGAAGCAAAAGCACAAGACGCTCGACGCACTGAAGACGTCACTCACTTGTAGTCGCAGCCCAAGCCGCGGCAAGCCGAATCCACGGGCCAGCTGCCGAGTGGGGCCGGGCGGAAATCCACCCGCAGTCGGTCGCATTTAGGCCTCAATCAGCCGAGCCGGCTTTTTCCAGGCGTCTTCGGCACAACTACGACCAAGCATGAGTGTTATTTGTCTCGGGTTAACAATGCACGCATTTCTTGGTCTTCAGTTCCGCACCTACGGCCAAGAATTCGTTACAAATCATCCGTATACTGCAAACTCGAACAGGGACCAAAGAAGGACCGAACACTGGCCTCGTCTCCGATTCCGCCTGTCTCCGATTCCGCCCTCTCCGATTCCGCGCGGCGGTCGTCGATTCCGTGGATGCGTTTCTTGCTCCTGTCAGCTCCTCATCACAGCACACACCATTATCTCATAGAGATATTATTTTCATCCGCTAATATCGTGCACGAGCTGAATGTAGAATCGGAGCATCCGTTCAAGATCTTGGAGTGTCGAAATAGCGAAGTTAACTTCTCCGACGTTGTAGCCGAATATAGTGAAAGCGCGACTGGAGCACGATGGTACACGACTCGTAATTAAATATTAATGGATTATTAAGGCACTATCGTAGGGTTCTAGCGATGAGACTAGGTCTATTACTTCATGTGTTATTCCTTCTACATGAGCCTGGTTCTTTTGGCTTGATGCGTCTCTGTGACAGCACCAGATGCCCCAAGTCTTCGAGGCGGCTGGCAGTGGTATCGCTGATTGTCCCCTCGGACCCAAACTTCAAAGTCTTGCCACGTGATATCTTTGAGGTTGCCTCCCCGATCATTGATGACATAGAAGATCCATCGTTGTTTAACATGCCCTTCCAGCCAGCTGCTAGCATACAGCATACGGTGCAAGCCATGTTTGAAGAATTGGGGTTGTAACAGGAAAATACTATTGAGGTCCATGAGATACATCTGTAATTCCATCCATGACTTTCCGCTATAGCGAGGGTTCCGCAGCAGTGGTGGTTCCCAGCCAGTCCTGGGTGATTGCGGGTCATCATCTTCCTCATCGCTGCGACGTAGCACGGTTGGTCGTGCCTCTGTATTTTCCCGACACGAATCAAAAGTCGGTTCTTTTCCAGCTTCGATCAACTCGAGCCACTTCCGCTTGCGTTGAATCCGGTGCTCCCTCTGTAGGATCTCGATGCGACGATCCAGCTCTTCCTCCTCGTTGAAGCGGGGGTCGGTCGTGGGGCTGTTAGTGACAGCAGTCGCAGGCTGATCGTCTTGAATAGTCGAAGTAGTTGCTTCCTCCATGGTGTTATCCTGCGAACTTGTAGCGGCAGAAGGAGTAGATCGAGTGTTCTTTTTGGCCATAGTTGTCTGTCTGAATATTCTACTAACTTCACGGGTTTAAGAGAGATCAGCGCGTCAGTGCACAACATTCAAATATATAGTGAAGAGGGTAGCGTAACTATTAGGGTAGCTAACGCACAGTGTTAGACAACAAGGTCGGACAGTAAAGTCAGCTCTGCATATGCCCGGGTCTGACCGTGGTTGCGATGAAACCTTGATCAAACTCAACAACTTAGATTGTCCGACGGTCGCGCTAGACGTCATGACTCTTAGCTCCAAGGGTTCAGTGTCAGATCCTGACGCAGGGCTTGCGGCTGCTACCGCCAATGTGGCAGGAGGACCAGGAACATTTGTTCGCCGTAGCCGTGGCTCACTCGTCTACTTACGGGATACCTCCACGACTGATATTCAACCCAGGTTTAATACGTAGCACAGAGTCAACATGGCTACAACAAGTCCAAAAGATCGGGAAATGGCAGTGATACTCGTCCAGCGATGTTGGCACTATCTTCTTTTAACAACCCTTCGTCGATTGAAACACGGCATGGTCCCAAATCCCTTCCGCCAGATTTTCGTACTGAAGGTTAACAGGCCAAGCAATCCTTATCAATCGACTTTTGGCCTCAGTCCATCGAGTAACGCCTGTCTTTTGAATCCACTTTCCGATGAAATCGTTATAATATGGCTGGATGGCCTGCACCCTTTCCTGAGTGCATTTATGATCTCTGGCCAGGCTAAATGCCCCCACGAAAGCCCTCCAAAGCCAAAAGTCTGATGCCAGCGTATTCACAGGCTCCATCATGTAATGGAATCGGTCAAGGTCTTGTTTGAGAATGAGCAGCACTCGACGATGAATCCTGCTTTCCAGTGGCTGGCCAGCGTTCCACAAGCCTAATATTCCGTTGAGATACAGACTTGTGGCGGAGCATACCCCTGACCATGAGGCCATCATCATGTCTAAACCCGAGCGTCCCGCCGCCTTTTCGCCATCGGTAGACATGGAAAGCACATGCGAGTTGACGAAGGCAAGCATCAACCTGGTAGGTGCGCCGTCCAGCCAGAGTTGATCTAGAGACCCTCCAACGTTGCTCGTGGAGACAAAGTCTGCTCTTCGTCTCAGGGCAAACATTTTTGTAATTTGCCTTACGCATTCAATTATGCCGAATCCATTGATGTCTCGGAACACAGTACTTGGTGGAGGCGGGCTGAAAAAGGCAGGAAACAGTCGTATGGCCTTCAGCCTAGTTTCCAACCCGCGAACCTCTTCTTTGTGCCACTTGTGCATGAGAAACTCTACCTCCGAAGGGTCTGGCTTGATCTTAGTTCCTGATGGCTGTGCACTTATAATAGTATCCTTCAGACGACTTTTGACGCCGTGCACGAAGTTGTATGCCCTTTCAATCTGGTTATTAAACAAGGCTATTTTGCCGGGGGGGATCAACTCACAGGATGAAATATCTATTGGCAAGCTCATCCTCGAGACTGTTATCGGGTTGACCTTGTAGCGCCAAAGGCTTATAGAGGTCCATGAACCTCGTCAAGCCGTCAAGATGAGTCTCGGCTATTATCACATCGCCCAGACCACACTAAGCAACGTCAATGGCTTTTCGTGTTTTGGGGCTGACAAAACTCTCACCTCAGTAAAAACGAGTGTAGATATCTCTCTTATACACGCTGCAGCCATCCTTGGTTGAATGTCTCTTAGCCATCCATTAACGAGGCGCATGGCTTCGACTTTGTGAACGAGGAATGTTGACTCATAGTTTTGCAGTTCGCCTGACTTCCAAGCATAATGCAATCCCGCAATAAGAAGAGCATTTCTAAGTGCGTCCGGGCTTTGAATTGCAAGCGACAGACTGGATCAAACGATAGTAAATACAGGCTCCTGAGAAAAGGGGCCATGAGACGTACCAGTCGTTTCTTTTATGCGTTGTGCTATAGCCGAGAGTGTCTTCCGAGTTAATAACTACATTCGCGCACGGAAATGTGAGTGGTTCTGCCATACGGCTAGGATTAAGCACGTTGATTGCTCACAGTAACTTAAAAGCTCAGTCGATTTAAACGGCATGTTGTTTGGAAGGCAATGAAAAGGGTCTATCTTGGCAGACAACGCAACGGGCAGCTTCCCCGTGTGAGACGTCCAAGGCTGTTGTTCACCTGGCAGCCATTTCTTCCGACGTTCCCGGAGGGGGACGCCCTGGGGAGGAAATTCACAGCATCTCTCTGCGGTCGAGCAATTGGCACTAGCAGCAGGACGGTTAGCGACACACGTCACCCCACGGCTAGGTATGCTCATGTCCGTAAGACGGCATGGGCTGCAGCTTATCCGGGTATTTGGCCCGAAAGGGAAGTGTTGGGGTGTGACGGACCAAATCGGTCGATTCTCATCGCATTTAAGGTGTTTTTGCCTGCAGGTAAGACACCCGGTCCGACTGCGCGCGTAGGGCTTTCGGGGTCTCAGCGCAACGTCCACGTCTCCGGTGCGCTCTGCTGGTGTATAGGAAATGAAAGACATCGGTCAGTTGTCTTGCCACTTGATGCAGCCAACGATTCGGAATGGTCGGAGTCCTTGAGAAGGTGTATTCTGTCCGATTGTGTTGTGGGCCGATGCATTTGGTGGCTTGCTGAGGCGCGTTGAGGTGCGAAATTTGTCAGATCCAGGGGATGTTAAGGTGTCCATAAGGCGTCAGCACTAAATTCGCGACCAGATACGTCACAGACACGGACCAAAAAAACATACCAAACCGCTTTGGGACAAATACTCGGAACCCTGGCAAGGCAAGGCCATCATCAAGTCTGATGATACAGATTAGTAGAAAGTCGAATTCCTATTTAATGTTTCTGATGTCTGGCGTCTTTGTGCTTTAATCACCAACTCAGCTCCTCTTCATTCTTCCACAGAAGACTCATCCCAAAAGCATTCCCGCTACCAACCGCAGCAACTATGTTCAACGGCCATTCGGTTGTAAGTCCAAATGCCATCCATACACATCTTCTTAGAACAGTATACTTAATCATCAACCAGAAGATACATAATGAGCCCTATGAGGCCATATCTCCCCTCCGGCCCGAGTTGGCGCAGACAGGAAAGTCGATCCTAGTCTGTGGTGGCTCTACCGGTATTGGGCATGCCATTGCCAGAAACTTCTGCGAAGCCGGTGCATCCAAAGTCGTTATCTTAGGTCGCCGTTCCGAGGTTCTGCAGGAAGCGGTTTCCAAACTTCGCGAGACTCACCCTGATACCGAAGTAATTGGCCAAACATGCGACATCTTCAACCGAGCCGAGGCGCAAGCCCTCTTCGACAAATTTGAGAAAGATGCCATCGTCTTTGATGTCCTCATCTTGAATGCAGTGCATTATCCGGCGATGGAGCCTATTTTGGATCAGGGCACCGACAGGCTGTGGCAAGACTTTGAGGGGAACGTACGAGCCCCGTTGTACCTGGTCGAGAGGTTTTATAAGCAGCCCAACCACTCCAAGCAAAAGGTACAGTTAACCCTCGGGCACCCATCGCAAGTTGTATCATTCTTCATGACTAACAGTTGGTGACATGCATCTAGTATTGCGTCTTCGTCTCAACTCAGGACATCCACCGCTGGGACAGCGCGCCCCAAATGCCCGGGTACCAGCTGACCAAAAACTCATTCACCTGTGTGCTTCAGCAAATCGCACGCGACACTGCATCGGATGTGATGCAGGTAGTCAGCTTTCACCCTTCCGTTGTATTCACGGAAGCAGCAGCATCAGCAGGTTACACCAAGGATACATTGCCTTGGACCGATGGTAAGTCTCAGAATTCCAGCCACTCACGAACCATGCTGATTTTAGAAGAAAACCTGCCCGGTCAATTCGCTGTTTGGGCCTCCTCACCCGAGGCTAAATTCCTACATGGCCGATTTGTTTGGTCGACCTGGGATGTGACTGAGTTGGCTTCGAGCAAGATCAAGTCCGAGATTGATGCAGACCCCTGGTTGCTGAAGGTTGGAGTGAAGGGTCTTTAGAAACAACTTAATGTCAGCTAATTGACAATGGCCACTGGATAAATTACGGACGCTAGATATTTTGCATCTTGAACGATCCATTTCTCCATGCTCTCCGTTCTCGCTCTTCGTTTCGAACATGACTTGACTAAGCCAAGACGTCTCGACTCTTCAATGGCTCGCTATGGCTCATTTGAATGATTTGTAATGCCCTCCACATTCCGACAAGCTCGGCAGATGAAGTCGGGACCGCCATTCAGGCTACCCTAGAGTCCTCGGCATTTAAATCGGGAGTTCGGATGGAGATAAATTGCTAGGATTGATTTGGGAAACAATCACGATGCATATGATTGTAAAGACAGAGTTTTTATGTGTAGTAAATTTTGTGAACGAGTTCAGCGTAAACTCGTTCCATTGTTGTCCTCTTTGCAACAGAGTTCTCCACAAGACGCGTCACGCGATCACTCTCAACGTGATTGAAAGACCACTTTAAGGTCAGGTTTCGGCAATAACGGCTTTGACATTAGCCAAATGAACAAGTATAAATACCCGGATGATCTCATCTCTCAACCGCCTCGAAAATGACGAAATCCCTGGCCCAAGGCATCCAACAACGAACAGACCGACACCGGGAAAGACCGAACTCGGCGCAAGGCTCGGACCTCCGTATATCCGTAAACCCGTACATCCGCAGAAGCCATAAAAGGCCTCGGCATTTCGACTGCCGTAGAAGTTACATTGGGATTCTTCTATTTTTGGGTTTCTGGTTATATTACTCGTCAAGATTAACCAAAATACCCCACGAATTCAGTAATACAGATATCAACATGGTTGGAGGACTCAAAAATGTCGTCGTTCTTGGCGGCTCGTATGTCGGACTGGTGGGTGCTGAGATTCCCCATCTTCAGCGCAAACGCTAACACATGTTTGAAGGGCGCGGTCAAGGAGCTGACAGCTGCGCTGCCCAAGACTCACCGGGTAATTCAACCATCCATCCTGGGCATTTCTAAACAGCATTCTAATACTGAATGATAGGTGCTCTTGGTAGAGCCGCACAGCCATTTCCACCATCTGTTCGCATTTGTGAGTCGTATGATGGCCCGTATTGGCGGTGTATGAGCTGACATAGGACAATAGCCCCGATTTGCAATCCTGCCAAATCACGAACATAAGGCATTCATTCCCTATTCCGGGGCATTTGCCTCTGCCTCAGATCCGTCTCAGCACGCCGTGATAAGAGCCAAGGCTATATCTCTCACAGCAGACCACGTTGTCCTGGATAGAGATTGGCAAGGGTCCAACAAGGTCCCATTTGAGTATGTTGTGGTTACGACTGGTACGCGTCTCCCGGCTCCTGGATCTATGGAGCATGACGAGAAGCCCTTGTCGATCGACTACTTCAAGACCTACCAGCAGGGTGTGAAGAATGCCAAGGCTATTGTTATCGTCGGCGGTGGAGCGGTCGGCGTGCAGATGGCCACGGACCTCAAGGAGATCTACCCAGAGAAGAGTGTCACTCTGGTGCACTCACGAGATCGACTAATGCCGCTCTATCACCCCAAGATGGATCAAATTATTCGAGACCGCTTCACAGAGCTCGGAGTGAAGTAAGCATTGGCCGCATTGTTTATGGCGTCTAGAACTAACATATATCCCCAGCGTGCTTACTGGTACCCGTGCAGTGGTTCCTTCAGGTGGCTTCCCTAATGATGGAACTGACTTTGAGCTGGAACTGAAGGACGGCCGCAAGGTTCCTACCGACCTTGTCATCACTGCGACAGGCCAAATCCCGAACAACCAGTTCCTTAAGACGCTCGATCCATCCCCCGACAGCTCACTCACAAACCCCGCGAACGGGTTCATCAAAGTTCTCCCAACCCTGCAGTTTAAGGACCCCAAGTACCCCAAGTTCTTCGCTGCCGGTGATATCGCCGACAGCGGAGCCCACAAGGCTGCCCGTCCTGGCATGGGACAAGCACGAGTTGTTTCCGACAACATTCTTGCCCTGATTGCGGGCGGCAAGCCAAGCGAGGAAATCAATGTGACACCTCCTGCTATCCACCTTACTCTGGGCTTGGTAAGAATACGATTCTCATAAGAGTGACAAAGACGAGGCTAAATCCATGAATAGACCAAAAACATGATCTTCCGAAACCCTGATACCAAGAGCGGTGCAACTGAGCCCGTTATCACCATGAGGGACGAGTAAGTCTCTTGATAAAATGACTTTAGAAGCCGTATACTAAACGAAACCAGCGGAGAAGCAGATATGGGAATCGGCCGCGTTTGGGAAAGACGGGGCGTCAAGGTGAACAAGTCTGAGGATTATCATCTTTGAAGGGGACATGCAAGATGATTCGCCAGGGCATAGAGGCGCATTAATGATAAATAGCGAAGATGGTTTAGACCCAAGTCGTAAAACTCGTCGGAATAAAATACCATTGCTGGAGCATAGCAAAGTTTCTAGCGGGACACTTGGAGCGTCCAACGTTGGCTGCATCAACACAATTTCACGATTCATCCTACACAATTTGTGATTGTTAATGTATCATGAATAGCCGATGAAAAGGATTTTAAGTTCAACTACCCCTTCATCGAAGTGATATTTAATGGATCAGCTGTATGAAGGATTGATGGCATTCATAACTGCGGAAGAATTCGAGTCATGTAATTTCTCTTATCCATCCGCTTAAAGTTCTCAAGAGTTTCGTGATCTATGCTCATTCCACGCTGTTTGAAGCGCATTCACTGCTGTGCTTGTCGGCCAAGCATGCTCACTCTCCAATGTGGACAGGACATCTATTATCGCTGCTTGTTCACCTGCGTCATGGAAGTACTCCCCACACATCGAGATACCCACACCTGCGGTGACCATTGCGGCCTGAAATTTCCGATCACATAAACCTAGGGCACATATTCGTCTCGTTGACTGCCTTAGCACGTCTTCAAGAGCTTGATACGCCGCGCTAGCACCGATGCCAATTCGCTGAAGTTTCGAGTCGTGAACCGCTAGGACGATACGAGCCAACTCCACATGCTGTAGGGCCATGATCTGAGACTGATTTGCGAGCCACATTGTAGGGAAATAGCGGCCCTCGCTGGGATTTCTCTCGTTATAGTAAAGGGGCGCGAAATGCGGCGGGGGCCTCTCATCCCAGTTTTTCTCAAAAGTTTTGAGTGCATTCCACTGCTCCGATCTGGTCCTCTTGTTTTCAACAGTGAGGGAGCTCTCGTCACTAAAGCAGAACTTGAGGACGTGGGCGCACCAAAAAATTACGCAATTTGTCCAATCGTGGTCATCGAGTGTCGATGTGTCGTCAAAGTTGGCATAGTCGTCGACAGTTAAAATAGGTAGCCGGAATGGCCGACGGTGGATGAGGACGGACCAGATTTCCTGGCGAAGAGCGATTAAACAGGCCGAGTGTCTTAAAGACGGCATTGACGAGGCAAACATATCTCGATCCCGTGGTGGCTGGAGGGCAAGCCGCCATTGTCCGAAGGATCGGTCCTGCTGAGCCTGAAATACAGCTTGTACTGCTAACGAGAATATTTCGCTATCGATACCTGTGAAGTGGGCTTGAGAATGGTAAATAGCTGTTCTTCAATGTCCGGGAGGGAAACGTACTGTCTACCTGCTCGTGATAGCGAAGAATAGTGATGGCTGTTAGGGCATCGTCACTGCAAGAATTGGTAGGATCTGCCGAGACATCCATAAGATCAGATATGCACTTGTTGTGATAGTGTATTGCTGATTCTTCAGTGAGGCCTGGAAGCTGGACTCCGTTGTAGTCCACCACGCTGAGGGGATCTCGTCGTGACTGGATTTGAGTGAGAAATCTTGCCGATGCGGTACAAATAGCATTTAGAAGCAAAGGGCTATACATGGCTCGGATTGGCACCACATTGAGGTAGTGATGGTCTCTGTCACTTGTGTCAAACTGTTGAGACTGTTAGTTGACCCACGTTGAGAAGATTATCTCCCGGAAGTGCCTTGGAAGTACTCACTGATATGGCCAATCTTTCGATGAAGCAGCGTACAAGGCAACCTTCTTGAAAGTTCAGGAGCGGTGTACCGCCACCTCTGTTGAAAGGTGTCAAGATTGATGAAGGGGATTCATGTTCTGAGACTGAATTGGAAAGGACGCGGCGATGTAAAAGGTCATTTTTATGATACGGGGAGTCGGTATGGGAACTTGTATGGCCCGGAGAGTCTTCCAAAGAGCTGTCTGAAGGTCTGTGCTGCCACACAGAATGGAAATCATGCGGAAGGCCTGCATTGGGCTCGGGGTATGGAGAAATTGGGGCCTGGTCGTATATGGAGGTGCTTGGCGTGGATAGCTGAGAAAGGTCCCCGGGTTCGTCTGTGCTAGTGCTGTCTTGGATGTTGGAATTTACCAAGAATTCATTACTGTGACTCGCACGTGGTGATTCGTCGGTTTCAAGTGTGGAGGTTTGAACGATGCTATCGTTTCGCTCTCGTTCTTTGTGTCTGGAGAAGGACTGCAGGACTTCAGCAGCAGCACTCAGACAAATTTCCTCCGGCTCGTCTCTTGCGGGTGTTTGTCGTCGGGTCGTACGATTGGAAGCGCCGTCGGATTCGTCGATGATGGAGAGGGGTTGTTGCCGTTGCTCTGCATTCTGTCAGCCATGAGTGTCGCGCCAAATATCGGGTTACTCATACTTTGGCTTCCAGTCTGGATCCATGTTTGATTGGGGTCAAACTTGAAGTTGCCATGGGATGAAATCAACCGTTTGACTCGGAACTTCTTGGCCACTCGCACACAGCTTGCAGATGCCTTGCTGCAGTGGGCACAGGGATTTCCGCCATCACCTGGTTGCTGTCAGCCAATACGAGACGACGTGAGTATGGCTGAGCTTACACTTTAGGTGTTTCTCTGTTGATTGTCAAACGGTATCAGCATGTGTTGACCAAAGAGCTGATCCGAAAAGGGAATAAAACAAACCTCTGCATTTGTCGCAAGGAACAGTACGCGTGCGGGGTTGCGGAGCCATGGCAGTATCGCGAGGAAGGGGTTGTTTACCCCCAGAATGGCCGATTAGGAAGCAGTTCGCCGAGTTGTCGACAAGGGGGGCGCTGGCATTTTGAATGGATTAGTTCCGAAATCTGTTCCAGAGACTTCTTTGACGTCTCGGGCACGAGGAAGAAAGAGAAAATGGCAGCAGCCACACAGAAAACGCCAAAGAAAAGGTATGTGCCCCAGCCGAGCTTGATCATCATCTCAGGAACTACAACACCAATGATGAAGTTGGCGAGCCAGATCATGGCAGTAGCTGCACCAACACCCTTAGCACGCTTGGAGCTGGGGAAGACCTCCGCGGGTAGTGTCCATGCAAGAGGACCATAGGACGTGGCATAGCAAAGAACGTAGATGTCTGTCAAGTATGTGTCAGTAAAATCCCAGGCTAATCGAAAAAAGCACAAAGAGAAACTTACAGATGAGGGCGACTCCAAACCATCCCATGGCCTTGTGGTCGTCCCATTTTCCCTGGAATTTGGCCACAACTCCAGCCATAATTAGATGGGGAATCGCCATCGCAATGCCTCCACCGATGGCCAACTTGCGACGGCCAAATTGATCGAGGAAGAGAAAGGTAGGGATACCAGCCACAAGCTGGCAAATATTAACCATGCCTGACAAGATCAGCGCCATTTCGCTTGACTGTCCTAGTGCCGCGAAGAAAGTCGGAGCATAGTACACGAAGGCGTTGATTCCGGAGAATTGCTGGAAGAAGGGAATTCCAAGGGCGATGGCTGTGCGCTTGAGATACTTGGGTCGGAAAAGGTCAGCCCATTGGGCTAACTCTGCCTTGAAGCGGTTATTTGTTGGGTGCTCCAGTCTGACCATTTCCTCCTGAAATCGCACTTCGGAGAGAATGCCCTTCCACTCTGCCTGGACGCGACCATCGGTGGCAGGCACTCTGCGTAGCTTTACAAGTGCCTGGAGGCTGTCGTCATCACGGCCTCGCATGGCCAGCCATCTTGGAGAGAAAGGGAAGAAGTGGATGCCTCCGCCAACCACGAGCGCGGGAACCATCTGAAGAAGGAATGGAAGGCGAAATGCCCATTCGCCGGCGATCTCCCTCGTTCCATAGGTGATCCAGTAGGCAATGATGGCACCAATGACGATGCTGATGGCCTCAAGTACAAGAAGAGATCCTCTCAGGTTGGGTGGGGCGATTTCGGAGATGTACAGCGGCGCTCCCATGGCCAGGGTTCCAACACCGATGCCACCGATGGTTCGGCCAGCCACAAGAGTCCCGTAGTTGTTGGCAGCAGTCTGGATGATGGCACCGACGCAGAAGAAGAAGGTCGCCACAGTCAACGACCACTTCCGGGAGATTCGGTCGGCCAGGTAGGGAAGAAACAGACAGCCAACAAAGGCTCCAAGTTCTAACATGCCTGTCATGAAGCCAACGTTGAAGCCGTAGCCGGGGTGACCGGGTGCAGTTTCGGGGAAGTACTCGTGGAACTGCTCCATAACCAGGATGATGGAAATGACTCCCTGATCTACCAAAGCAAATTATTAGCTGGCTCATTCGATGAGGCGTATTACGACAATGCATCGGTTCGCATACCGTATCCAAATGAGAAGCCTCCAAACGACGCCAGGGCGGCAGCTCCAAGCACGTACGGCGAGCGTACAATGCCACTTATGCCATTTGAGTCGTAGGAGATGACGGTGTTTCCATACTGGACTTCGACATCCTCAACCTGGCTGTCTGCCGCCTGGGAGTTGTTGAGAGATTCCTTGGTCTCCATGTCGACGAGCGCGGGGAAAGTAAGAGACTGATAGAAGGGAGAATATGAGATGAAGGTTGCAGGCGATGATTGTGAGCTGCTCTGAATTATTGGAATGTCAAAAGTATGGTGTTGCAGCTCTTTAATAGTTTTCTGTCAAAGGACGTCATTCAATCGTTCAGGGATGAAAACCACGGACACCTTGCCATTCCACTACTTCGGGTTTCGGCCACGCCACAGAACAGGCGAGAGCGTTGGTCTCTCCGCATCCCCCACGGGGAAAGGCTCGTCTTAGCGCTCCCTCCAGCCCGGAGAACTTGAAGGCTTCCCGATAGAGTCTGGCTGCTCCGGAGGCCCTCGTCCTAAATCTGCTTACTCTGGAGGGAGTATACTCGAAGACCCCCGATTGGATACTCGAGATTGCACTGGCACACTTCCCCACGGGGTTGACCTTGCTCGATGGCTTCGCCGGTTGGACTTGGCTTCAATCCGGCGAAATGTTGCCTCTTTCGGACAACGGTGGATGCGGCTGTGCGCCTCCATGCGGGGAGTCTCACGAGACTGGGATTCAAAGTTTGGGGCCGCTATTTTAGTGGCAGTTTATTGGCCCATGACCCAGTGCGGTGGCTTGATTTTAGACTGTCCGCTTGTATGAGGTCTTGATGTTTCCAATGCGGACTTGTGATCGGTCGACAATGGCCTTCGCGCTTGAAGCCATTCATTTGATGGATGAGACACACCCCCCGGCGAATCTCGCCCTTCACGGGAACTCGGTGTTGGTGCTCCAAACCCGAACAGGCAATTCGGTCAGATTTCGATGCGAATGCTGAATGGGAATAAGGACTCCAGGCATGGAAGGGCCCGGCGACACGGAGTACATCCCGAATGGAAGCATGGGCTTGATTGATGCATAGTTTAATTTAAGCTAATTTGAATGACATGGCACTTGTGCTCCCTTTCAAATGAGATATGAACAAGTTCCTTACTCGGGATTTGCATCACTACTTGCGAACGAGGAGAGGTGCGTGAGGAGCAACGAGTAGTGAATTTTCGTTAATCCAAATCTAGATAAATTATTAGGAAAACAATTCTATCTAATAATAGCATGATGGACCTGGTATGCCAATCTCCAATATCCCTATCAAATCTCCCGCTTCCAAATCTTGACCGGCAACGCACCACAGACAATGTTGAACGCCTCGATTCGCGCTAGCTCAAAATCAGGGTTTGGAAGAGCAAACTCGTAGCGATGAACCAGAGAAGATAAGACAACAACCTGCTCGAGGTATGAAATGTTGCGTCCGATGCATCCTCGTCCTCCGGTGGAGAAGGGGATAAAGAACGGCTCCATGCGCTTCCGTTCCTCGACATCGAGCCATCGATTGGGATTGAACGTCTCGGGCTCTGGGAAAACCTTTGCGTTGTGGTGCGTGGCATAGGCAGTCATGTTGACGCTGGTGTCTCCGGGAATCCACTCGTCGAGAATGCGTGCTCCTTCCGGGGGTGTTCGACGAGGGAGGCCAGCAGACGTGGGGGGAATAATTCGCAGACCTTCGTCAATACAGGCTCGGAGAAAAGGTAGATCTTTGACCTTGTCATACGGTGCGATGACTTCATCGTCTTCAAGAACGCTGTCAATTTCTTGTCGCAGTGTGTCCATGTGCTGCGGATGTTTGATGAGAAGCTCAAGAATGTGCGTGAGTGCAATGGCGGTCGTGTCCGAGCCGGCGTTGATAATGGCACCGACCTCGGCCACGATCTCACCCCATTCAAGGTTATTGGGATTTCCGGCTTTATCCTCCATCATGCACGAGAAGAAGTCATCCAGCTTCTCGCCAGCCTGGTACCTCCGCAGACGTTCGGCTGCGAGGTGGTAAAAGATGTCTTCCGACGCCGCTCCAGCCTCCCAAATCTTCTTGTACTTGCTTGGGATGGTTTTAGAGAGCCACTCAATCCATGGCCAGAGTTTGTAGTCCCAGACAAGGACGGCCTGGACAATCGCGGTTTGGTTCTGGGCATGACGGTACCGGCCCTTGTAACGGGTGCCATCGCGTCTCTCTGCCACAACTATGTCTGTGCCAGTGTCGAGCAGGTCCATTTCGGTAGACAGAGTGATGTAGTTAATGGCTTCAATGGTCCACAAATTGATCCAGTGATTGAAGTCGAGGTTGACGTCCGCTGGGTCTGGGATCGTGCCTTTCAATGGGAGTGTGCACTTCTGGTCAAACGCTTTGAAGAGTCGCTGCGCAGTGTACGCGACTTTGTACTCCCAGTTCTCAAGGTTCTTAAGAGCAAATGCGGCAGACAGCTGGCGTCTCTTTCGGGTGTGGTCGGCCCTGTCTACGACATCAAACAGGTGTCGATGACTTCCAGCCATGATCACATAGTTGAGGTCCTTGAGACACTTTGTGTTGTGCCCGTAAATTGCTTTAATAGCACGAACATCGCCAAATGACAGGGAGTTCGGTCCAATCCTGAGAATTGGCTCCCCAGTCATTTTGTGGGCATCGGAAAGGTCTTTAGATCTAAAGCCTTGAGCGGCGAGGTAGCTGTGTCTGAAATCCGTTACGCCAGACAGTAGCGCGTAGTTGGGATACTTCCGAAGACCTTTGGGGTCATAGAAGTAGAAGGCAATCGGTTTAATGATGAGGTAGATGAACGTAATGAACGCCACGGCGCCGAGAGCCAGATAACCCAGCATGGGGGGCAACAACAATGAAGCTCAAGTGGGCTGGGCTTGAACGAGAGGCAGCGACGGCAAAGAGGGTGACAGAAGGTTAGTTGACACAGACCATCTAATCGCTTGGGACAAGTTCTTATACCTAGAAGATGGGAAATCAATACTAACATGATTTTTGCTATTGCCTCAATGGCCAATTAAGGAAATAAATTCCGTCTTTCGACACTGGCTCACCCAACCCTGCGGGGAAGAAACCTATGCTAGAGTGGGATCGTATTTGGGACGTGGGGAAAGATTGGCGTAGCAAGAACAAACACAAAACATGCTAACTCGAGAAAGAAAGAACTCGCCGAAGACTACGTGAAGGGCGTCCTCTTGCAATCACCAAAAAGATGCCCAATTTGTGGCTGCCGTTCCTGGCCATGTTTGGTGTCTTCCCTACCCCTCAGTTGAGGTCATCCAGACACAATATTTTGGCCACCACTATTTAGGTAACACGCACTAGTGAGCTTGGGCTATGATCCGGCGAACACTTTCCGCATATGGAAACAAGCCATCGCAGACATTCCCGATTGCCACTGACGAATTTGCGAATTTGACATCCCCAGGCTTGCGTCTTCGTTTCGGCGAAGACTTTCCGGTTTGGGATTTGACTGACTCTTGGGATGCTCGACTAGCTTCTATGAAGCCTTTCGGCACTTTATTTGCAAGTTTCCTATATCAAGAGACGGCTTGACGTCCAACCTTGGACTGCTGTTACAGGTGTGCTCGCCATTATCCTCCTCGTTGGATCCCTTGGAACATTTACGACATGGCCAATTCACTTACACTCTCGGACTCTCAGTCCCAACTCTGGAACGATGTTGTCCAGTCAATTTCCCAAAGCCTGAGCCCCGCTGATCTTCTATTGCTTCCCCTGGTTGCGCTTGGGTCTGCATATGTCATCAACCGCGGAAGCGTTTTCCCCAAGTCAGATCCATACCGGTACAAATTCTTTGAGAGACCCCAGCAATCTTCTGGCGCCGGCGTTCAATCCCAAAGTCGGTCGCGAAACATTGCAGACGCGGTTAGTCAGAGCAATGCCGATCTGGTGGTGTTCTGGGGGTCCCAATCTGGCACAGCCGAAGGCTTTGCTCAACGACTCGCACGGGAATCTCATCAGCGATTCAAGTTGAAGCCTATCATGGCAGACTTATCCGACTATGATGCCGAGTCCCTTGCTCGGCTCCCGGCATCAACCTTGGTCATTTTCATCGTTTCCACATACGGCGAGGGCGACCCGAGCGACAATGCTCAAGACTTTGTCTCGTGGATGAATTCCACGGCCAAGTCATCCTTGGAGCACGTGAGGTTTGCTGCCTTTGGATGTGGAAACTCCAACTACCTATACTTTAACAAGACGGTGGATGAAGTCACAACGGCAATGTCAAAATTTGGCGCCACGCAAATCCTCCCAACAGGCAAAGGGAATGAAGCTACTCGAACTACCGAGGAGGATTTTATGGACTGGAAAGAGAAACTATTTTCTACGCTGGCTTCTGACCTTGGTCTTTCGGAACAAGAAAATGGATATGAACCTCTAGTCGATGTGGTTGAACAAGTATCAACACCCTCAGACCAACTGCACCTCGGCCGTCCCTTCCAAAAGGCAGCGTCAAAGACCCCTCTGGGAGGATTGGGCATCATACCCGTCCCTGTCATATCGAACAAGATCCTTACGCAATATGTCACCCAAGACAGGGCATGTGTTGAGGTGACAGTCGATTTGTCCGCCCATGCGCAAGTCAAGTACAAGACCGGCGATCACATCGCCGTGTGGCCTGAAAACCCAATGGAGGAAGTGAATCGCCTCATTCGCATCCTCAAGATTGAATCGACGCGGGATACTGCGATCAAAATTACGCAAAAGTCAGACTACGACGATGTCAAAGTGCCCAGTCTAACCACCGCCGAGGCTCTTTTCCGGTTTTATCTGGAAATATGCAGTCCTGTCCCTCGAGAGACCGTCTCAGCCTTGGCCCTGATGTCTCCCAGTGCCAAGGTGAAGGAGGCTCTAAACTCCATCAGCAAGGACCGGGATACTTATGCAACATTTCTGGAAAATTATCACCTCACGCTTTCTCGACTTTTAGAGTACGCTGTCAGCCTCGACCCGACTATTTCTTGGGATTCATTGCCTCTTTGCTTTGTCATTGATGCGCTACCAACAATGCAACCGCGACTTTACTCCATCGCCAGCTCGAGAGTCACGTCCCCTCGTGCCGTGGCTCTTGCGGTTTCAGTTAAGCCATCAACGCTACTTGGTAACCCTGACGCGATGATTCCAGGGCTCGCCAGCACGTATCTTTCAACTCAGGGGCCTTCTGGCAATTCGCCCACTGATGCGCCAAAGCTTTATGTTCAGATACGCAAGTCAACTTTCAAGCTTCCAGTGAACTCTACAATTCCTCTAGTCATGGTGGCAGCAGGAACCGGAATCGCGCCGTTCCGGGCATTTTTGCACGAAAGAGCTCGTCTCAGCTCGGTGGGTAAACAAGTCGGACCGATGATTCTATTTTTCGGCTGCCAGAACCAGGCCGACTATTTGTACGAGGAGGAGCTTGACGAGCTTCGCTTAGGCCAACTGACTGGGAAGCTCGAAGTCGTCACCGCCTTTTCCCGTGCGGGTGGCAAGAAAACGTATGTGCAAGATATGGTCCACTCGCGAAGAAGCGATGTCACTCGGATGCTTGGAGATGACGACGCCGCGTTCTATATCTGCGGTGCGGCAACTATGGCAAAGGCGGTGGGCAATGTCCTGACCGAGGGGACGATGGAGGTCCGTGGGTGGTCTGAGACGGAGGCTCTCAACTGGAGAGCAATCAGGAAGAAGGAAAATCGCTGGTTCGAGGACGTGTGGAGCTAGATTGATAAACTGCCGAGGCATGACGTCCACCACCCCGCAAGGATCATGAATGTAGATTCAGGTCGGGTTCAGTGGCCACTAATGTCCCTTTTTATTACATCAGTCAGAATGAAGGACAAGGAATCCTACCTAAGTATTAGACTATAATTTCTCTTTATTTATTATTTTATTTTATGATACACCATGATACCAAGGTTGTGGATAGTGGCGATGCTGAAATGCACACATTTGACACTTGTGGGGCACATTACTCTAGTCCGCATGGACCATCGGGTTTGATGTCCATCCGAGGCTTACAAATCACGGCGCATCTTCATGCTCTCCACCTGGACAAATAGACTTTCATGGTCAAATTGCCTCGCGTCGCAGGGACTGAAAACTTGATATATAGAAGGAGATCATTTTCATTCAGACTTGTGATAAAGCCAAATCTACTTACAACATGTCATCAACACAAGATCAAACCCAACCAAACCGGACTAGAACAGTCTTGGTCACCGGCGCCAATGGCTATATCGGCTCTGCCATCTGCCGGGCCTTTGTCAGAGCTGGGTGGAAGACATTCGGCCTTGTTCGAAAGGCCACAGCCACGACGGAACTGATACTATCGGAGGCGATTCCTGTTGTTGGTACCTTTACCGACCATGGCTTCCTCGACGACCTGTACAAAAAGTCCCAGACGTTCGACGCCATTGTGAGCTGCACAGAGCAGTTTCCCGGCTACGCAGCACACTTCAACGATGTGATGGGATTGGTTCGTACCCTTGCCAAGAAGAGCAACGAGAACGGCGTCCGACCTCTCGTTCTCTGGTCATCGGGTTGCAAAGACTACGGAACTACAGTTGTCGATGGAACACCGGGCCTCGCTCCCCACACAGAAGAATCGCCGCTCACAGGACCGGAACTGCTTCGAGAGCGGACAGAGAGCTGTGTTACCATCTTCGATTACCCTGAGCTCTTCGATGCAGTTCTCCTGCGCCCGACATGTGTCTTTGGACATTCGAGCAGCTACTACGGGGCCATGTTCGACTTCTTGGAGGAAGAAGCAGCAACAGGTGCCAAGGTGCTGAGGGTCCCCGGAAACCCAAACAGCATCATGCATGCTACGCACGTTGATGACTGTGCGGATGCGTACGTGACTCTGTCACAGCACAAGGATAGAAAAGCGATCGCAGGACAGGCCTTCAACATCTCTGGTTACCGATACGAGACTCTGCGAGAAGTGACAGAGGCATTGGCCAAGGAGTACGGGTTCGAAGGCGGGGTTGAGTTTGTCCCCGTCCCGGAGGCTCAGCCGTCGTTTCCCACTGGGCTGCACTCTGTCTTCAGCTTCAGCCAGTGGGTTGGGAGTGAGAAGATCCGGGAGGCGACTGGGTGGACTGATAAGCGGCAGCTGTTCTCGCAGAACGTCGCAGTGCATCGACTGGCCTATGAGGCATTGAAGGAGCGAGGACACGGAAACATCGCCGAGGTTCAACGAAGAATTGGGAGGGGCGAGCTGAAGAAGGTCGGATTTACACGCCAAGAGTAAGATGCCTCATCTGGAGTCATTTTGCAAGCGCAACCATCGTCCCCTGTCGTCTCCACATGGTTCGCGAACTGATTGGCTGGCGAGGCCGGCGACTATGCAAGCACAAGAACGCCACGGTAGCTGGAGAAGTGGTGCTAAGCATGGCATTGACCCGGTGATAGGACCCTCATCGACTAATGATGGATATAAAGCAAACACAGATAGTATGCGCAAGCACAACATGAACCAATCGTCACTTGATGCCTTCATTCCAGTTCTACCTGATTCTGCCTGGCCACACCGCTCGATGGGAATGTTATGTACATATGACCCCACACTGTTCCTTCAATCCTCAGCCTGACGCGCGTAAACCTGCGTCTTTTATCCTGCAAAATTACCCCAGCCGACGCCTTGATAACTATTGATACATGATGGTCAGCTATTCCGCTTACGGCAGGCGTTTCCACCGCTTAGCCGCAACCCGCTAACGCGACTTATCACACATAGGCCGCCTCCTTCAGCGTCCAGCAGATCGCCGAGTTTAGGCAAGCATTTTCTCTGTTTGTGAGTCTTCCGTAGTTGCTTTACAGCTCACACTAATACCCCAACTTAGGATGTGAATGGCGATGGTGCGTAACACCCATTCGCTAAAGTGGCTGGCGGTGGAATCAGCTTGAACCCCGGCATTGTGGACACACAGTCACTAACTCAACTCTAGGGAAGATAACGGCCAGCGAGATCGCCAACGTTATGCGCTCTTTAGGCCAAATTCTCTCCGAAGGCGAATTGCAAGATATGGTCAATGAGATCGATGTTGATAAGAGCGGCTCGATTGAGTTTGACGGTTCGTCTGAACTGTTCGTCATTCACTTATGTCAGCTAACTTGCGAAGAATTCCTAGCCATCATGACGCGGCAAAGAGATACCAACGACATTCAAGAAGACTTACTGGATGCATTCAAGGTACAATCTGGAGCCGCGTCTTCTTCGTCGTTTCCTACTGACCCCGTGCAGGTTTTTGACAAGGACAACAGCGGCACGATTTCCCGCGACGAGATACACCACGTCATGCTTTCTCTTGGCGAAAGACTCACTGAAGAAGAACTCAACGAGATGCTCAAAGTAGCTGACAAGGATGGCAACGGCACGATAGATTGTAAGTCGAATGCGACAGAGACTTGAACTTGGTTTAACATGATGATAGATAACGAATTTGTGCACATCATGACAGACACGACAAAGTAATGAAATCGATACCCATGGGGCTAGATATCCTGCTCTACATAATTATTTAAACACCAAACACGTCGCTCGATCCCTTTAGACACATATTTGAACATGCAGGTCAGAATGCAGTGCCTTCAGTAAACAGCAATGCACCACTAGTTTCTTGACCTACCTATTCATTGATCAGATCAACGAGTTTCTATCCGAATTTCGCAATCTTGAAGAAGTTCATTTAGCGTCTTTCATTCTCTTATGGCGACACTACGATATATCAAATGTCCGTCTCAGCCAAGCCCAGGTCGTATCAATACGACGGGACAAGGCACTTTCGACGGTGACTGCCCACACCTCCATCTTAGGTACTACTTTTTGTTAGGTTACCCTTGCCTACAAAAAGTCTCAACCAGGCATTTAGTCGACCAGGAGACGAATTAAAACCCGTTTGCAAGGCCACCCAAACAACTATTCACGGTGAAGCTTTCTGCTGTTGGCCTCGGTGCCGTAGCCATTCTGACTAGCTAGGCCTCAGGCATCTTTTTTCTTCAGCCAGATTCCACTGCTTATGTTCAAGTCGTGCTCTGGCCTCCCCTAAAATATCCAAGGAGGCAGCGCTGGCAACTCTTAAGTCCTATCCTGCCCCCATCTGCCCTGGACATACCACCCCTTGGAAACGACAAAAGGGAAACCCCGATAGACATGCTATTTGGTACCAAGGAGGGGACGGCCAATATACACATAGCCAACTATTCATGATTAGCTATAGGGGGGCTGCGATTATGAGTCTTTGACATAGCAAAGAAGGGCGGTTGAGTGTCAAATTGACACAGGATGAATAGCAATTGGAATGAACGGGATCTAAAAGCGGCGACTTAAATATGCAGTATAACCCGGCCAATTGATTTTGTGAAAGACATTGCTTTTTTTTATGCTATGAAATGCAAAGTTGTGGCGTTCTCCAACCGCTGCACATTGTCTCAGTGTAAAATGACAGCTCAACATTTCAAGTCATCACGGGACGGGAACCGGTTCCAGGGGCTCAATAATTGAACAGAATTAAAGTTCAATCAAATAGC
Source organism: Cylindrodendrum hubeiense (assembly GCA_014621425.1). Lineage (NCBI taxonomy): Eukaryota > Fungi > Ascomycota > Sordariomycetes > Hypocreales > Nectriaceae > Cylindrodendrum > Cylindrodendrum hubeiense. The sequence continues at coordinate 113,125 of JAANBB010000033.1, forward strand.
TGTATTCTTGTCCAACGTGGTATTGCCTGAGACCAGAATGATGTGATAGATATGGAGGCTGGGAATAAGCACGGCTGGACAGAGCCGGAGGCACGGGATGAGGTTGAGAAGTTACGGGTTTTCAGCGCAAATATGAATCAATTTTGCCAGACGATGAGCCGTAAATTCCCAGACGGTGGTTCTTGGTGTTAAGAATTTCAGTTCTGCAATTGTCTCCAAGCCCGGAATTTGCCCATGATCGCTCATCATCCATTCCATGTCTGCGTTGCGCTTTCATGTCTATCCCTACAAAAGCCCACACATTGCGAGAATAACCGCGTCAGACCCTGTCTCTGCATTCGCATCACCAACGTAGCCCAATTTTCCGTCCCCAACTCCTGCAAATGCCACTGCAGTTTCTCCAGGGGTATTCACGTTATCTGGAGGAAAGACTCTGGACTCAACAGTGGAGTCCTCATTGGTCGTGTACCAGCAATCAGCGAGCGAGACATTCCTAACAAACAACACTTTCTGGCTGTATTCCAAAAGAAGATGCTTAGCGACATTCGGACCTGTCGCTTCTTTGTTCAATGCGAGTGTCGTACGATGATATGAGCCACTCTCCCATGGGAGGCCTGCTTTGGCAAAGAACGGCTTGATTTTGTCCGGTCTAACGAAAGAGGAGAAATGCCCCGTGATGACAGCTATCCCCCCACCGCGGACGTACTGTAGAACCGCCTCCCACACATTCGCACTCTCGTCATTGGCGACTGCCTCGTCTATGATAATCACGGCTGAGGGCCGAGGCTGTGTGGAAATCTAAGTAATAGCCGAATTCGCTTGCTTGACACGTCGAATTATCGCCCTTGAGTCAAGTGCAGCCAAGAGAGCCTCGTATGTTTCGTCGAAAAATGACTTGTATTCGAGTGAAATCAATAAGATAAGGGGTTTTGCTGGGGTTTGGGCGGCCACGTTGCATCTGATGAGGAGGGGTGCACTTGATGTGAAAGATGTGCTTGGTTTCTTGACAAGGTAAACGCCATAAGGATTGTTTTTATAGAGAGATCTAGAGAGACCAGATGGAATCTACCAGAATTTGCTTAAATGTCATCGTGATCATAGTGATGTAGATGGCTCCAGAGCCGACATGATAAAAAGCAAATAACGCGCAGAAGATCCTGCTGTGACGATGGCATCATCAACTCTTGGCAATACCTCCGTCTGTTAACGGGGACTAGTATTGATAGCAGACGCCAGCTGTTATTACACAAAAACACTAACATTAGCCCTATTTCCATGAGCATGTCGGATCTTTCCTACAGAATTTGGTTGAATTCGAGGCAATGCACTTTGTATAGGGTAGCACTTAGAGTCTCAGGGACGTCGCAAGAACGGGATACAGGCCTGCAGATCTAGCAAAGGGACTGGCTGACCGAGGCCCTACCTGTCATAGCTATTATGGCCGTTGAGCGCCATTTTATTCCCTCTTTGTTTGCTGTGTCGGTTGTCATTCCGATGCAGCTCGCTTCCAACCTGTCGCAAAGCTTGACGGTCACGGGACTTACCGGCGGGCGAAGTTCAACAGCATCAGCGATCTACACACCGTTTCTCGGCATGGCGGGATGTAATGAACCTAAACAGCTCATCCGAGACCAACTGATTCACCAGCCATTCAGTGGCTTCAAGTCTGAAGCGGATATATCCTATCAGATAACACCATAATCACTCTCAAAATTATGCCTCCTGGGATACGATTAGTTCTCCCATCAAGAGTATGTTTAGTACAAACTCCTCACGGCGCCTGGCATCATTCCTGATGGGGTTCTTTCATTTTACCAGATTCTGTCACCCAAATTAGCATGTAGCTAGGTCGTGAAGCATCGGTTAGGTGAATATTACCATCAGTGAGGCAAGCGGATCCAAATTACCGTCATGTGGTCTCCACACGTCGCTCAGAGACCATCCGCATCATGAGCCCAGGAATGCGTATTTCGACCGCTTTGTTTCCCCAGATCATCACCTTTGCCATTCTGCACGCAGATCGGCATTGTCACAGTCGTTGTTATGGCATGCGACCTGTTGCTTGTCCGACATCGCTGGGGCATAACACGCATTGTGTAAATTTTCCCGAGTCCTGAGACATCAACCCCCGCGCACATTCCACGATCACTGACTCCTCCCTGCACGCCATTCCACGCCCCGATCCCTTCACAAGGCAAGACAAATAATGGTTAGCGGCACGGGGATTTGTTTGGCAATAAACTTAAACGAGGCTTCGGGTTTCTTATTGAGACATTAGCTCCGAGGACTTCCCGAAGTGGCCAAGCTGCATTCAACCATCGTCGTGGAATGGCGGGTCGTCCACGAGTCGGGAGCTTGGCAGCCGATGACCATGCGCACAACTCTGGCATTGTAAGAACGGCCCGAATGTAATTCAATGAGACAGCGGCAAGAGTCCCGGAAGTATGAAGGGATCCAAGAATCACCACGACAATGAACATCTACAATTATAAAAGAGCAGTGATATTTCTTCCAGTAAACTCTCTCTTCATTCTCACCATCTTCAGTTTCTCAACACTCACTACTCTTCGCCCACTCTCTTAACATACTCTCATTCAACCCTCTTTTCTTCAGTCTTCTTTTATCAACACTTCTTTCATCTTTACAATAATCCAACAAAATGAAGTCCATCTCTCTTATCCTCGCCCTGCTTCTTAGCAACACCATCGCGGCCCCTGCCGGCAACACCTACGTGGCTTTGGAAGCCAGAGACGAAGCCGCTGTTCTTAATGCCGTGCTTAAAGGCACTGAGGCTAGGCGAACGGTATGTACTGCCACAAGCCTGACTCCCTCCTTGTTGATACATGTGACTATCCGGTCCGCCAATTTGTACTGCTTTTGTGATTTTGTTCTTTAGCAGAACCAGGAAGCGCTTTGATTTAATAAAGGTTTACTAACATGGGACGAAATTTAGGCCGATGTTAACCTGCTGCCACTGGAGGGCAAGCGGGCCGAGGAGGGTGTACTTATCAGCATCGCTGCTCGAGAGGCAGCGGCTGCACAGAATGCCAACGTTGTCTGCGGAATCCTTGATGCCGTTGGCAAGTTGCTCAGCGACGTCTCAGATCAGCTGGACTTGGATATTTCTGCCTCTATCGACACCGATGTGCTTCTTGGTGGCCTGACTGGCACTGTGGGTAATGTCGGCGGAGCTGTTACTGGCGTCGCTGGCGGGCTTCTGAACGCCGTGGGTGGTCTGCTCGACGGGCTTCTGGGAGGTCTACTGGGCGGCGGAAAGAGCAAAGTCAACCAAAGTCAGATTGTTGACGGGCTCTCTACAGTGGTGAATGGTCTCAACAAAGGTGGCCTTGGTGACGCTGTTACCAGCGCTCTGGGAAATGCCGCTAATCTGGGCACGATTGCCAGTGGTGTGGACACGGCTGTAAGCAACTTGGGAACCACTGCGGGTAACCTGCAGACTGCCGCTGGCAACATAGGAAACACGGCAACCAACGCTGTAAGCGGCCTCGGATCGGGAGGAGGCAACCTGGGAAACACCGCAGGCAGCCTAGGAACCGCTGTGAACAATCTGGGCACTACGGCCGGCAGTCTCTTGGGAGGAGGCAAGACTGGCAGTGGCACCACTGGCGCTCCGGTCGACTTGGCCAATCTTGGTACTCTCTTGAGCGGAGCAGGCAAGACTGGCAGTGGAACTACTGGCACCCCGGCCGACCTGGCCAACCTCGGTACTCTCTTGAGCGGAGCAAGCAAGAGCGGAAGTGGCACAGGCGACCTGGGCAACCTTGCCAGCTTGACTAGCCTTGGTAGTCTCTTGAACGGAGGCAAGACTGGTAGTGGCAAGACTGGCACCTCAGGCGACCTGGGCAACCTGGCCAGCCTTGGCGCCCTGGGCTCACTTCTCAGTGGTAGCAGCTCGACCCAGAGCATTGGAACTAACTCGGGTTTCCTGAGCGGTCTAAAGAACTCTCTGGGTGGTCCTGGCGGCCTCGATATCTTTAACAATGCCCTGACTAGTGCTGCTACCAACGGCAAGAAGATTGATGTCCCTGCCCTCGCCAGTGTCTTGGGAGGAGGGCATTGCTTTTGCACCCCCTCGAAGCGTGACGATTTCGAGGAGCGCGACGTATCTGAGTCTGTTTCTTTTGAGAGTGCCCCCACGAAGAGGTCGGAGAATGGTAAGTTGACCCCCATAACCGCCTTGTCAATGACGCTAACCCATCCTTCAGCTGCTGTCCTTGATGTCGTCAGCAAGTTGATGACGGCGGCTGCTGGAGATAACAAGGAACTCCAGGCTGCAGCTCGCAAGGTGGCCGAGGCTGTCAACACGTTCCACAAAGTGGCCGAGCAGAAGCAAGCGGCAAAGGCTGCGAAGGCGTAAACGGCTATACGCAAGCGATATAGCATATTTTCTTTCTAGAACCTGCGGTTCACTTAAACTTTATTCCTTTTAGTCGACTTTATGATAGCTTTAAATTATATCCTTTGTCTCATGCACTTTGATGCCTAGCCCTATAGGGCACCGGATACTCGCTTGCCGTTCACAATTGAATTTGACGACGATAACATGTCTTTGTATTCATTATAATCAATTATCCACTACGGACATACATGGAACTGACATTCGATTTTAACAACAGATATTTGATGGCAAGATTATTTCGGCCAATTGGTCAAAGGCCAGTCGCTGAATTCCAAGACGCCTTCGGCCGAGACGAATCTCCGTGCCAAAATGCACAATTCACCGACATAACTAGCCAACGCAGGCTACATTTCTGAGACAAGGTGCCCACAATCGATCAAACCCTAGCTTTAATGAGCAGAGCGGCATTAAACAGCCGGTTGTCCATCCAATGAAACCTTGAAATTCAAGAAAACCGCCGGAAACTCGGATATACATCTGACTTTAGGAGAAACGTCCTCTCATAATGCCTCATTTTGGCTTCGGAGGAGTGATATGACTATAAATCACCGGGATCGAGTTGTCCGTTGTATGCTTTAAAAGCAGTCGTCTTGAACCCATATTGTCCAACAGCTAGACTAAAAACACAACAAAATTCTGTTCCCCCTTACAGATTCACATCATGCACTCGACAAACGAAAACCTCCACGTCATTATCATCGGGTGTGGTATTGCAGGACTTGCTGCTGCCCGCTTCATTCGTGAACACCATCGTGTGACCATCTACGAGCGAGCTGGACAAGATGCCGCCACCGGTGGACATGGAATTAGCCTGTTCCCTAATGCGGTGAAACTTCTTGACACTATCGATTTCAACCGTGACAGGGCTGGGGCAGTGACGTGCTGTGGATATCGATCCTATACCAAAACCGGAAAGATGAAGACCGATGTGGAGGTTGACTTCTTGGATCGCTACGGAGCGAACAGTCTTACCATGAAACGATCCGACTTTAGAGATGAGCTCTACCGACTTGCAACCGCATCGGCTACCGAGTTGGGCATTGTGGTAAACCCCGTCAAGACGGTTTTCCATAATGGTGCGGTTGATGTTGATCCCGAGACTGGCGAAGTCACCCTGGCAGATGGAAGCAAAGATGTGGGAGATGCTGTGATCAGTACGCACGACTTTATTCTATATTCTCGAATTTTACAATGCACTAGAATATGCTAACCATATTGACCCTCTCTAGTTGCCGATGGCGTGCACTCCCGCCTCCGAGCCAAAGTCTTGAGGACAGACGAACATGTTTCCAAAAAGATGGGGCTCACTTGCTTCCGCCTCGCCATATCTGCAGAGAAGACCAAAAAGGTTCTCGGTAAGCTGCCTGATTGGTGGGAGCCTGGTGTTGGCAAGGGAAGAATTTCGCTGCTTGAAGCCGACGACGGGACGCCCCGATTCATCACGGCCTATCCGTATCGCCATTTCGATTACATGAACCTGGCATGCAACTTCCCCACCCGCGAAGACCGACGTTCCGCGCCTGGATCCTGGTACGCGGAAGCAGATCGCGACGAGCTACTGGAAACCTTTGGGGACTTTGGGGATGAAATTGTCCAACTGCTTAAGTAAGTTGACTCACCCGACTAGTAGTCTATCGGCAAACTGACTAGTTGACTATAGAGTCGCCGATGATCTCAAGACGTGGGATCTCCAAGATCTTGACCCATTGCCCACATTTACGAAAGGACGAACCATCCTCATCGGTGATGCCGCGCACGCTATGTCAGTGCTGCAGGGCCAAGGAGGAAACATGGCCGTCGAGGACGGAGAGAGTTTCAGGCTCCTTACCTCCAAAATCACTCGGGCTAGCGTGCCTGCTGTTCTTGAGAAAATCGACAGCATCAGAAGGCCACGAGCCAAGCAAGTTCTCGCCGACACGCGCAAGATGGTTCGTGAGATGTCGATTGAAGAGAGATTCTCGAGGATGGATTTTAACATGAGCTACAACGGCATCCACGATGCGATCAAGAAGTTGGAGGTGAACGGAGATAAGTAGCGGCTTAGTATTTAACACCCGATGTACGATATCTAGTCCGTTTGTGACATATCGCAACCGCAAATCTATTGTAGGGTCGTTGGATAATGGGATTATCTGGAGATCGACAAATGTCTGCGTCGTGATTTGACCGTCCTCTGTTGTTCATCCCCTAAGCCTATTCGGCTTTCAGTAAGCACTAAAGAAGTGGTGTGGCCATCTGACGCGGCCTTCGTTGCCTTCCTCAAAGGGATTGGAGATCCGCAATGGGTGAGTGGGGGCAGGATTTTGTCGCGGAGAGAATAAATACGACAGCAAATCGGCACTGCTTTTCGATAACCGGACTATCAGCCTGCCCTATCTTCAGGCCCATGATCCAAGAGGTGCAGCTTCAACCTCCACTTGTCATGCATGTGCTGTTGCCCTATCGTCCCAGATTTTCATATATGCATACAAACGAAATCTTACCTCATATCTACGTTTTTGTTCTCCATATAATATCGCGCAAGCCATTCTCTGGTTTGTCATGAAGCTAATTGTTGCGGGCGCGACTGGCTACGTGGCCACAGAAGTCGTTCGCCAAGCGTTGGCAAACAAGTCAATCACGTCACTGGTGGCTCTCGGGCGCCGAGCAACTTCGATCCCTGTGGATTTAGCATCTGATGCCGATGTCACGAAATTTAAATCGGTCGTTTGTGATGATTTTAGCGATTACCCTCAGAGCATACGGGCTGACCTATCAGGCGCTGATGCTGTTATCTGGTATACACCCACCGCATGTGATACCTTTTCCACTATGCATCCCTCAAATACGAAAGGAAATACGAGAAATACAGGCCTGATAAATTGAATAGGCTTATTGCTATAACCCCATCCAGGTCGAAGCTAAGGCCCTGGGATGAGGTGCGCAAAATCTGCCTGGAATATACGGTGACGGGATTAAAGACGCTGTCACAGCTCTCAGGTGACAGGTCGGCCGGACCAATGCGGTTTATTTACACCAGCGGTGACAGAGCAGAACGAGATCCTACCAAAAAACCCTATGTCTTGGGCGACTACTCATTGATGCGGGTAGGTTCTCATCCCCGCCGTTGTCTGCATATTCTGTAAACTGATTAAATTTTCGTATAGGGAGAGGCAGAGTCGGCAGTAATTAACCATGGAAAGGAATCACCAGGCCGCATAGAACCATACGTTGTGAAGCCAGGGTTGATTAACCCTGTCGGCGGGGGGAATGTTCTTACCAGGACCGTACAGGCTATTGGTGGTAGTATTCTTACTCTTCCAGTCGTTGCCTTGGATGAAATGGCAGCTGCGTTGATTAACCTGGCCATCTTTGGGGCCGAGAAGGACACTCTGCGTAATGAGGACATAGTCAAGCTTGGCCGAACTGTTTTGAGAGAGAGCCAATCGTCTTCCTAGTGGCCATGAAATTTCATCTACCACAAGATGCCAAGTTATTTGGGGAAACAGACTGCAACGGTGTATTTAAATATTGCAGCTGGATCTATCTGGATACCTCAGAGAATAAGAGTATGCCCTTGGGCGGGGCTATAAAATGCAAAGGGGGTGTGCCTATGTCGCCAGGCTAACTCCGTATTACGGCAGAAGCAGTCACGCAGCGCCTGTCACGCAACACTTTTCACGCGGCACAGCATTTATACAAATGAGTTCTGACGTCTCCGCAAATAAATGGAGATGTCGTTTCGGGGTTGCAAGGGATTTCGGGTTCCAAACCTTTACAAATTATTAATTTGGCTGCCTAAACCACCAGGCAGCAGCGGGGAGAGTAGTCCGGCCATATTCGACTGCGGCTTGACTTAACTTCAACATCTTGTAACACGTAGCCAATGAATTGATCCGGGTTCTTTACCACTTTTATTACTTCTCACCAATCAATTGCTGATCGGTACTTGATTGTAGGGCTCCAATCACTTCTTCGGGATACCTGACGCTAACAAAGCCGAGAAGCGAATATTGCTCGCAACCAGATAGCAACCATGGATGAAGCGGCACCCGCGCAGGATGGCGTCAAGCCACACCCGGAGTTGTGGTATCTATCTATCAATGAGAACGCGTCCAATACGATCGTCATGCTGCATGGCTTAGGCACGTCGCATAGGGAGTGGATGCTTGTCTGGCCATTTCTCACATCGTACCACTTGCTGGTCGTCGACATGTGCGGGCACTCCGGATCATCCGGCATTCGACCGGCGACAATACCAGCACAGGCTGAGCATGTGGCAGCTCTAATTCAGTCCAAGGCGCATGGAGGCACTGCGCATGTTGTTGGGTTGTCGATGGGTGGCTTCGTGACTGTTGAGCTCGCCCGCACGTATCCGCAGGTGGTGCGATCAGCCTTCGCCACGGGCGCTGCACCCTTTTCGGGAATTCGGATGTGGGCGGCGAATCACGCGCAAGTGTTGGGCGTTATGAACACAGCCATGCATTCAGTGTTACTTCAGAGGCTGAGTGGCTGGCTCGACGAAATGGCATGGTCAGCTCAAGGCTTAACAATCCCGGATCAGCTGAGGCGAGATCTGAAGGAAAACAACTCATCCGAGCTCATCGTAGAAGTGTTTACAAGCATTGCCGATGTCCAGATTAGTGGGATGGAGAAGGTTCCAGTAAGAGCATTGGTGGTAGCAGGTGGAAAGATGGATGATGTTGCATCTACAACGTTGCAGGGCGCTGCGCTTAAGGCTGGATGTCCGGATAGCAAGGCTGTGGTTGTAAGAGCCGCGTTTCACCCTTGGAACCTGCAGCTGCCAGAGCTTTTCGCACAGGGTATCTTGGCCTGGGTCGAGCAACGCGAGCTCCCCGAGGAGTTCGAGACGCTTGCGTAATCTGTACCGATTTGTACCGATAAACTTGCATCACCGTTTGATATTTATCTAAAGCTTTAAACGAAAGTTGAGATATGATTTAGCGCATGAGATGGAAGCCAATCGAATAATGGAGTCTCAAAATAATTGCTTTTCTGCGTCGAAGATAGCCAGTATTTGCATTAAGACTTTCCGTTTTCATCTTCACCCTCGATGTTTACCTCGGCTTTTGCCTCATTCGATCATGGCCGGGCGGTATCGTCCGTCTAGCACCATCCTTGTTTGAGTGTACGTACAAGATCTTACCTGCTGTGCTTGACAATCTTACCGCACACACACCTAAACCTGCTGTTCGTATATGCACCTGACTATCAACATTGATCCTCCAACCTTCACTGCCTCGAACCAGTCGGAATTTAGGGGATATCTCTGGAATCAAAACTGCCTATCTCCATGTATAGTAACTGCTTATCTCCATGTATTGAATACCAGCTGCGTTGCAATCGGGCTCCGTGATGAAAGACATACGTCATTCGGAGCATCACAGCCCTGATTATCATCACGGAAGGGCTGATCGAGGAAATATAGTATCCGAAACATGTGATTTATCATCAAGATGAAGACATACGATTATGCCAGTTGTGTTTTCACAAATATTTAAGGTGCCAAGAGGCCTCGTCGAAATCAATACCAGATCAACAGCCTCAATATTCAAGCCAATCCACTCTGATACTCTTCATCTCTTCATCATGACTACCAAAGACATCGTCTTCATCACTGGAGCCAACACTGGCATTGGCTACCAGGCAGTCAAGAGCCTGCTACAGTCTCCCAAACCCTACCACATTCTCCTCGGAAGCCGTTCCTTGCTGAAAGGCGAAGCAGCCGTTGCAAAGCTTGCTGAAGAAACCGATAACGGTCACAGCACGGTTGAGGCAGTGGAAATCGATATTACCGACGATGACTCTATCCAAAGAGCGTTTCAGTTTGTTTGGGATAAGTTCGGACGTGTTGATGTTCTGGTCAATAATGCCGGTGAGTTGACAATACGAAGTATAAGCCACCATGCTAATGATAACTTTCCTATTAGGGGCATGCTTCGATACCACCTTTGATAATGATGGTAAGAACTTCCGTAACGTCTTCAACGAAACCTACAACGTCAATGTGGCAGGGACTCAAGTCTTCACCTATGTGTTTGCCCCCCTGCTCTTAAAATCATCCTCCCCCAGGCTTCTCTTCAACACATCGGGTAGGTCTAGTCTAGCCAAAGAGGCCGCTCACGAACAGGTACCCAAGTTTGCACCGGGGTGGCCAAAGCAGAGTGACAGTGCCTGGCTTGCACAGGGCTATCGGTCATCCAAGGCCGCACTCAATATGATTATGTTGACGTGGCAGACGGTTCTCAAAGAGGATAATGTCAAAGTTTGGTGCATCAACCCTGGCCTTCTCGCCACGAACCTAGGCGGAAGCAAGAGCCGTTTGGAGAAAATGGGGGCGGCCGATCCGTCGATTGGAGGAAATCTGATCCGGCAGGCGATTGAGGGCGAGAGAGATGCAGATATGGGCAAGGTAGTTTGTCGAAACGGCGGAGTTCAAGCTTGGTAGACTGGACTGAAGCTTTCTTTCTTCCACTCCAGTTGATGGATCATTTTTACACTCTACTACAATTTTACTAGACGCCGCGAAGACAATCCTATTCCACAAACGTGCCAGACGAATGAATTCATCGGTGGGTGGTGCTGGTTGCCGTAACCGTACTAGTGAGCAAGCGCAAAATCTACAATGCCTGAAAGTCCCAAAACCCCCAAACCAGGAGCAAATTGCTATAACACGAATGTGCCACAACCTTACGCCAAGTGGTGTATCAACTATAAATGACTTGCATAATTTTTTATAAATACATTACCTTCTGTAATACTCATATAACTATTGTAAATTCTGTCTCTTGCCAATTAAATATTACATACCGTTGGTAAAACTTGGGAGCGTTATGCAGAAAGTATTGGGCCATAATGTTTTAAAGATTAAGGGCCCTAGGGCGGCTGCAGAAGGTGCCTGTACTGCTAAAGATTAGGGGCTCACAGGTCCTAGAAATTAGGGGTTATATCCACTAATGATTAGGGGCTGGGCGCAGTAGATTTAGGGGTCAAGCACTGGTATTTAGGGGCTGGCTGATTTAAGTGTAATTCCCGAAGGCTCAATTTTCGGGATTTCGACTGTTGCGGACCTCACCTAATGTTCAACCGTACAAGCCGTCGGCACAGTGGCTTGTAAGTGCGGTTTGGGTCAATAGCCTCAACACAGCGCGAGAGTGACATGGCCAACCAGCCGAGCCAAGACTAGTCTAGCTTTGCATGCTCTGGCGCGGAACGACGTCGGGGTGAGCAGGCCATAGTAAAGCTAGAACAGAATGCGTCGGGCATCGACTGTGACGCGGTTGCTGAGCCAGCCTAGCTAGACCGAAAAGCTGTGTCGTGAGAAAATACCGGGATAAAAAAAAAAGCAACCAGCGTACCGAACAAGCGCGATCATAATGGTGGCGCAGGATACGACGCTGAACGCGACGACAAGGACTGCCGGCACGAGAATAGCAGCTTATAACTGTCCGAGGTTTCAATAATCGTGGGGTACCAGCAGGCTGAGTCTCAACACGGGTGCGGCAGCTCGCGCCGGCGACAGATGGAACAAAAATAGCGATAGCATGTACCATATCCAAGTCCATTTTCCTTTACATCCCACGACAGGCCCAAGTATGAGGCTACTAGCGGTGCCGTGTCTTTGACACGAATTACGGGCGGGACATCGGCGAACGGCTCCAGGGCCGTGGTCGGTATAGTACCGCGCGGATCACGGCCCGGGTCCGACCGATGGCATTGGCTCCGGCGGGCACCGAGCAGCGTCATCAAGGCGACCTCGCCCAACTCGACGCGGCATCCGCTCGATTTCAAACCAAGGTCAGCCTGATGCGGGTGCTCTATTCGGCCAAGATCCGGGCCGTGTGTGTTCTAGATGGTGCCCCCTCCACCAGCCGGCCGGGAAGCCAACTCCGCCAGATAGGCCTCGCAGCCAAGTTTAAGGACCCGAACAGTATGCAGAGCCTCAGTCGTCCAAATAAAATTCAGCTTCGGTCCTATCGGTGCCACTTCCATCCGTTCCGTCGCAGGGAAGGGACTTAGATCAGCGTCGGCCTTGGCCAAGGAGCGCAACGCGTGTACATGACTGCGCCTGTCTTCGCAAGAGGCGTCGAATACGACGGAAAGTCTAACCAGAATGCGGACTTTGATGTGATTAGTCGGCGCAGTTGGGACAGTCCAACCTCTACTTCGACGAAGGCTGCTGAAACGCTGACGATCACACCCTATGGCTTTCCGGTTGAACCGGACGTGAACATGACCCAGGTATCACCTCATGACCCCGGCCGGCATGCATGTTGGCCATGTTAGGTCAATTTAGATTATTTTGAAAGTATAATACACGCCTGCTTTAGCCCAGACGAGTTTGGCCCGTACATTGGAGTCGTCGCCGTCGACCGGTGTGCATCCGACGCCGACTGTGAGCACAGCCAATATGCCCACATATATCTCAGATAGCCCAGAACTCGCCCATACCCCAGGTCCTTCGACGACTCCTGGTCTGGCAACTCTTACCCAGGTGTCCTGGGCTGCTACTGTGTATGTAGGGTCGGTATAGCTCAGGTGTGCCCCGCGATCGTATATTAAAAATACCCAAGGGTATGCCGAAGTGGATGTGGCGAGGATGTCCACGAGTGTATGAGCCACGGTAGGTGGGTACGACAAAGACCAAATGTACCAATTTAGTACAGTGAATAAATTTGAATCATGTCTCCTCAATGCACGTTTCGTATGGGATTAGTGTTTGGTTCAATTGCGATGCTGACGGCTCGGGTACGCCGGGGAGTTTAATTGACCGAATCCCAGCTTACTATATGTTGGAGCCATGACATCACCATATGCTGAAATGGTTCACTGAGCAGTGACCCTTTTCTCAAATGGGCTATCACTTATGTGTGTCATGATAGGACTTGGTGATTTCGCTGTCCTGATCCTCTCCGACTGGAAGGTACTTTCATACCCAACCAACGATGCCTCCTTGGCTCTCTTTGTGACCTGTGCGGCGTCATATTTTACAGCAGCATTCATCACCACAAGTCATATCAGAATTAATGGAGTAGCAAAAATAGCAGATACGGCATAGCCAAGGGGGCAAAGCAGAAAGGTTGGGGCTTCAGTATTCGATACATCCATTGCTATCATTTCCGCTTTAATATCGTACACTCGCTGGTCACCATCCCATCAGTTGTCCAACCGGAAGTTTCTATACATCTAAAACGCATTGTACATGCAGGAATGTCAATCATGGGTGCCTGCGACGCTGACGTTTGTCATGCTTGAAATATAGGCCACGGTTCTCTGGTCACAGATCCCTGTTTCTTTTTCAGGTTAACTCCTCCATAATTCGATGAACGGATTTTATTCCCCGGCCCTAAAATCTTCTTTGCTAGTGGAAGGCGTATTCCATCAACGAACAAGTCCCATGTCACCGGCAAGCGGAATAATTATGCAATGTAATGTGTTATTTGCTGTCAAAATATCTAGTTGATTCCTTTTTTGTCTATTCCTAGACACAGCTGGGGCTAAGATATTGATAGCTGTCAATTGGTACCCGGTTTAGTGCGTGGTGTGGCCGATAAAGCGTCCCAGACGACTTCCCCTTCCTCCTCTAACCAGTCACTCATCTTCCTCCTGGCAATATCCAGGGGTTTCTTTGGATCCGTATTCACTATCATCAAATAGATAAAGGTTTGCAGTAAAAACAGCAGCCGTGACAGTACTAGCAACGCGCTCAGTGCCGGGCTTTCCTTTTACTTAGAACATATCTCATGAGCGTGTTTCTCCTACAAGCTTTGCAAGCTTCATATTTCAACCGCAATACTCAAACTTCAGCACAGCGATGAATTCATAACCGTTTAGGATGTAGCATCGGAAATCAGCAGGTAGCTAGAGTCTCTAATCTGAGATACGATAAGAGCTTCGAAGCAACACACCCAACACCCAGTAAAACCGGGGCGTAAGCCGCTTTACAGTAGGAGGGATTGTAGGCTGCTTGTCTTGGAGCCTCGACCATTCCAAATATCTCAACTTGCTCTCGCTAGTTGAGTCGCTTTGAGTCTAGACCTCTTGCGACATCGAAGATGCTCGAGAGGAAAGCAAGCTATAGCTGCAAATGATGTCATGTATTGCAAGAAATATCTAGCTTCTCTGCCGGGGAGCCGGACCTGTGGTGCGCTAGATAGTTGGCTGCATCAGCGACGCCGATAACCGGACATTGCAGACAACGCGGGTAAAGCAATCAATCCGGGAGAAATTGAACAACCCTGCTTCCATTGCGGCACTTGGATAGTTAGAATAGAGCTACCTGACACGCAGAAACATCTGTGCACTTGGCGATCGAAAGCTACCTCTCCACTATTTGGTCAGAAGTGGGCGGGGAGGACCCTCTGAATCTGGGGGAACGAACTCTTGCTGCGAACAAAACCCCAGGACCCGGATATGAGCCCTGCATCCCTGTTCAGTAGTTCAGTAGTTCAAAGCTAGCGGCAGCTGTAACCGTAGAGCGGGTGAAATCGCTCTCCACCGGCAATTCTCGCCGGCCTAGACTCACACAACTAAGCCACTGCTTGGATCATGGTAGTGCCAGCTCAAGACAACGTGCGATACTGGAAATTGTCCAGGGCTACTTTTGACAAGTACAGTGAGAGGTTGCAGTCTTAGGATGCGCTAGTTGACGCTAAATGATAAGTCCTCTTATAGCTCAATCATGACTATGTTGATGCCGATGGCGTGATACTAATTGGGCCTGTAAGGTAGGGATGTCAAACTTGCGCGATGCACACGCAGATATTGCGTGCTTGAGCAGATTTCCGATAACAATAAATGGGGAACTTAAAATCCCGTCTTATAATTGCAGATTTGCTTGACGTATCCCAGTTCCTCGAGCCTACGCTGTTTTCTCAAACTGCTCTCTTTTGTTGCATTATCAATTTCCACTACCCGAGACATTGGATTCAAGCTAGCACTTGCGCGGTAACGGTGCCTCTCACAACTGCTAGACAAGTCACCAAACATGTGGGTAGATAAGAGAGATGATGGGGCCATTGAGCCCCCACTTCCCCAGGCCGCAGGCTATGCTGTCGTCATTGCCATTGGCTTCTTGATCGCGTTCATTATGATATTCGCCACGCATGTGCTCAAGAAGACCGTAGGCGAGGATAACAAAACCACCGAAATGTTCATGACGGCAAATAGAAGTGTCGGAACTGGACTGACGGCATCCGCTGTTATTTCTTCATGGCTATGGAGTACTGCGATGCTTGGTAGTACCCTCGTTGGCTACAACTTTGGTGTCGCTGGGCCGTTCTGGTTCGCAGCAGGGTAAGCTCCATTTCTGATAGGATAAATTGGACAGCCCAATGGCTAACATGGATCGATAGTTGCTCACCAATGATTGTCTTCTTCTCCCTTTTGGGCATCGCATGCAAGATGAGGGTTCCAGAAGCGCACACCCTCCTCGAAATCGTGCGGATCCGATATGGAACCGCCGGTCACATTGTTTGGATCGGTCTTTGCCTCATCAACAACATCATTGCCATTGCCAATATGCTGCTAGGTGCTAGTGCCGCCATCACCGCCTTGTGAGTCTACATCTTTCTCATTCAACCTAATCATATTTGACCCTAACAATATGATAGAACTGGTATGCACATTATTGCAGCGACTTTCCTCCTCCCCGTCGGCGTCATCCTCTACACCTTCGTTGGAGGTATTAAGGCGACCTTCCTTACCGATTACTTCCACACCTTTGTGATCACTATCATCATTTGCTTCTTCACCATCAAGACTTTCACAGTGCCAGAAATCGGGTCCCCTGCTGGCCTCTTCGATCTGATTGTCGAGGCTGGAAAGGCGCACCCTGTGGCTGGTAACCAAGATGGTTCATACCTGACAATGACCAGCAAAGGAGTAAGTCACACTCTTCACGATCTTTAATAATTCCCCGAGCTTATGCAATATATTATAGGCAATTCTCTTCGGCATTATCCACGTCCTTGCCAATTTTGGCCTCGTCATCATGGACACTGGCTTCTTCGCCAAGGCTTTTAGTGCTGCTCCCCACGCCGTCGTTCCGGGATACATTGTCGGTGGTATTGCATATTTCGCCATCCCCTGGTGTCTTGGAACCCTTATGAGTTTCGCTGCACTTGGATTGGAGGGTACCGAACGTTTCCCGACATTCCCTCGACGAATGGACACCATTGAGATTTCCAACGGTCTCGTCTTGCCTTACGCGGCAATCGCAATTGCGGGTAAAGGCGGCGCCGTCGCTGTTCTCTTGATCACATTCATGGCTGTTACATCGACTATCTCAGCTCAGGTTATCTCGGTATCATCCATCATCAGCTTTGATATTTATCGTCAATACTTCAACCGCAACGCGACAGATAGGGATGCGATCAGGTGGAGCCACTTTGGAGTTGTCTTTTTCGGAATGTTCTCGGCTGCCTTCTCCACTGCGCTGTACTATGGAAAGGTTGACCTCGGCTGGACTCTGTATATGCTTGGTGTACTGACTTGCCCCGGAATTTGGCCAACTGGTAAGCTTTTCCCGGCCACCCAGTCCTTCAAGGACGCATGGAGAGCTAATCTCTATGATTTCACAACTAATAACCATTCCAGTGTTCACGATCCTATGGAAAAAGCAGTCCAAAGCAGCCGCTATCATCTCACCCCTCCTCGGAATGGCCACCGGCATCGCAGTCTGGCTGGGTTCCGCATCATCTCTCTACGGAGAAATCACCGTTGCATCGACTGGTCAAACCCTACCCTGTGTCTACGGCACTGTCGCATCTGCATTTAGTCCCGGAGTTTACTCGATCATCATCTCACTGATCAAGCCAGACAACTACAACTGGGCTGACCTTAGAAATGAACGTCTTGCTTTCGAGCAGACTGGAGCCACCGCATCTTCTCAGGAGCCAGTGTCCCACGAGGACAAGGTGGCAAACTATACTGCGGATAAGGCAAGACTGAAGCATTGGGGAACACTCGCGGCTGTCTGGGCCGCGGCTACATTTCTCGGTCATTGGGTTCTTTGGTACGTAACACCTCAATCACGTTATTTTAGCATCACTAACTTGAGATATTAGGCCTCTTCCTATGTACGCTTCTAAGTATGTGTTTGGAAAGGGATTCTTCGTTGCTTGGATCGTGGTGGCTATTATCTGGGTCTGGATAACTATGCTGATTGCGGGCTTCTACCCGATCATCGACGGCTGGCAGCAATTGCGCAATGTTTATCGAGGGTTGAAGACAGGTACAGCCATTGTCGAAGAGGCTACCCTAGATACTCGAACACACATCAGCGACAAGGGTTCTCGAACGCGAAATAGCGACCAGGAAGTCAACAGCTCTAGTGAGGGTTGATCAATGTTGATGAACGGTTATAGATTTATTTGAATCCCGAAGACTATAACAGCAATACATAAATAAGATTTATGATCTTCATAGAGAGAAGACATGGTACAACATATGGCCAAGAAGAAATCGCGCAATGTGTTATAAATTAAAGACGAAGTAAGATATCTTATGTGTCGTATTGATGGTAATTGTCGGAACAGTAAAACTCTTTAATAGTTAGCATGTAGGCTGCATCAACTTAAAAAATACGTGCCTGGGGTATCAATGACTGTTCAATGCATCGAAGTGTGTTGTTATGTTGTCTGGAATGCAACGTGTGCCCGACGCAACGAAGCCGGCGGGCCTTGCTCGGAAATAGACACCCGCTAGCAATGACACCTCGATCCCGACACAGCGGGCAGTATGCAAACCCCGTCCCACAGATCACACGGAAACCCATTTTCCGAGTGGACTACCTAGTCGCTTCGCCTGTATGAATCTCGGTTTCGGGAGCCCCGCATTGATAAATTGAAGTGTCTTGGCGAGTGGGGAGAGATCTGGGGTACCTGTAAGCTCTCGTCGCCAAGACGGACTGTAGATTTATTCATCTGTGAATGCGGGTTGACGTTTCACCAGATGGAATGATGCATGGGAATCGAATCCCAGAAGGTTGATTCAAATTTACAACTGTGCCCCATCCGATGTAACTGAATATTAAACCATGAACAACCACAGCTGTCAGTGCGGTATTCTACACGATGGTCACCCGGTGCGCGACCTCACACCACCGCATCTCGACCATGACAGTGAGGCTGCCGGGCCGATCCCGAGGCTCCGACATGGAGCTACTAAGCACCACGGGAACTTGTACCCTAGCCCAAGTCTAAAATTTGAGCCCAGTATAACCCGGTTATAATGTTCCCTCTCGATGAGACCAGACACATGCAGCGAATGGTGGCCTGCCAAGCGTGAATGTCCCGCTTTGTAGTGGGACAGCCCGCGTTCCCCGCGAAATGCCACCACCAGCCCACTCTTTAGACGAGTTGTGCGGGCGCTCCAAGATCGAGCAAACTAATTGCAGACCCGTGCTTGCCGGCATTGACTTGGTACAGTGTCTAAATTGTCAATAGATCTTGGCGGTGCAATGCTTGTTTGCCGAAGCCGAAAACGATGACAACCAACTAAATCCGCATAGCCATCCCACAAACTATGAAGTACGCGCCTTTTATCCCGCGAGAGGGTCTCCTACGAGCCCCTAATAAGGTATAGGACAGATCTTATTACTCTACTGAGTTCCATGACGCATCTGAAATTGTGCCAGGTTTCTGTATCCATGTCCATGTGTAGACCATGACTGTTTGCTTCAGCACCGCACAGTAGTGATACTGAGGGCCGCATGAACAAAATAAAATTCTACAACTATCACGTTGACAGAAGAAAAAGTTTATCATCATTGGGATAATTTTGTCTTGTTACTTTACTAGCATTGACTATGACGGTATGTCTGAGATTTCTTATCGGTGTGGTGTGAATCACACACAATGGAGACGACAAATTACAAACAGCCCTAAATTGGCACCAGTAAGACAAAGCAAGTCACAGCGGACTTGTTTTGCCAGCTTGATTGTTGGTTCGGTGAAGCGGGGGCATCGACGATGTGCATGATGTGGTTGGGGTGAGTTTCGATATTCCGGTTATCTTTATCCCCAGGAATTTCCATTTGGTTGCTAAGACGCCAACGCCACAAAAGAAATCCCAAGGCAGCCTTATTTAAGTTTTTAAGCAGACATATTTGACAGGACTTCTTGTGGTTCTCTTTCATATCTTTTCCTTCTTTCTAGCTCTCGCAACAGATTGCAAGATGGTTGCAGAAGGCGAAGATAAGATCGGCGTCACGCACGCTGATTTTATCGAACCCGTCAATAAAAACGATGGTATCGACACGGCTCATCAAGATGGACAAGAAAGCAGCGACCCGGATGATATTGTGGAGGCGCTGCAACACACCGGCGAAGAGGTCGGCATGACATGGAGAAGCTTCATGGCTGCCGCTGTGAGTTCCTCGCAGAGCTATTCTTATCTACAAAATTACAGATGCTAATACGTGATAATATTAAACAGTCAATGGCCATGTCGTACAATGCTTACCTCTTCACCCTTCTCATCCCACCGGCGATCCTGAGCTTCATCAATGCCGAGCTTGGCCCAGATACAACCTATACATGGATCACAATATCTTGGAACCTCGGCGGCGCCATTTTCGTTACGATTGGCGGCAGGCTGTCGGACATATTCGGGCGTCGCTGGTTCTTTATCTGTGGTGCAGCGACACTCGTTGTTGGCGCTATCGTGGGTGCAACGGGTCAGAGTATTGGCCAGATGATTGCTTCCGGTGCTATTTTTGGATCAGGAGCTGGATTGTTGGAGATGGCATTTGGTGCCGTGCAGGTAAGGCATGGAATGATAGTGTGTGGCTTGTTGCAAATGCTAACCTAACCGACTATAGGAAATCGTGCCGAATGAATGGCGAATGGTCACCATTGGGTTATTCGACGCGTCATCCATCATTGCTCAATTAATGCCAATAATCTCCTGGGCAATCATCAAGTATACTGGAGAATGGCGCAATGCCTACTATGTGATGATCGCCTTTCAAGTGTTCAACACTGGTTTCTTATGGGCATTCTACCACCCACCGAGTTTTAGCACCAAGCACGGCACCTCGACTAGGACTAAGACGGACTTGCTCAAGTCATTCGACTGGATTGGACTAGGCATGTTCATCACAGGCTGCACCCTCTTTATTATCGGTGTCAATTGGGGTGGGACGCTCCATCCTTGGACCAGCGCCGGCACCCTTGCGCCGATTATCATCGGACTGCTAACCCTGGTCGCTCTCGGATTTTACGAGGCATACGCTGATATCGAGGAGCCTCTGTTGCCCGCTCGCCTATTCAAACAAGTTCGACAGTTAGTTTGTGCCTGAAAAAGCCCTGTCTTATTACTGACCCTCCCAGCTTCACCATGCCTATGGTAGTGATGTCGATCGTTGGCATGCAGTACTACTCTAATGCGACACTATGGCCGAGGATGTCTCAACTCATTTACGCGACCGATGAGATCTCAAAGGGACTGTATGCCGAAGTCGTTCCTCTTGGAACTATTCGTATGTCCATGTCCGCTTCGTTTGATGACTTTATACTCACCATACGTTTTCCCAGTTGGCGGCATTGCTGTACTAGGCAGCAAGCGACTGGGACATCAGCGATGGCAGATTGTCTTTTTCATCGCTCTTCAGACAGGATGCGTGGGAGCTCTATCAACCTCCACAATTGACAATCCAGTAAAATCAATAGTCTTGACAGTTATTGTTTCAATGACCACAGCTCTTGTCATGCTTAACTGCTTTGTGCTGGTTGGCTTCGGGATTGTGGATCAGAATGACATGTAAGTTAAAACCCAAGAACGGGTTTACCTGTGAAGAAGCTGCGTTAACAAATCACAGCGGAACGGCCGCTGGCTTGGCTGGTACAGCTCGCCTCATCGCTGGTGCTATCGCTGTCGCTATTTTTGGCAATGTGACTAACGGTCGCTATGCAACCGCTCTCCCCGTCCGAGTGCCAGAGGAGATTAGCGGACTTGGTTTCGACAACGAGAACCTCGCCGCACTCGTTGCAGCCGCTCGACTCAATACGGCCGCTGCGTATGCCGCTGTTCCCGGCATTACCAGCGAGATCCAAGCCGCTGCCTCCCGGGGCAATCAGCTTGCTTATCTTGACGGCGCGCATCTGTCGTACCTGATAGCTATGGCGTTTGGAATCGTGGGATGCATCGCTGCATTTTGGATCCCAAGCATCGACAGACGGAAGTACACTAAAAAGACGGTTGCTTTGCAGGAACAGGATCGCAAGATGTTGCAGGAGAAGAAACTTCGGGGTCCGGGCGCTTGATTGTGCAACAAGTAGCATTCAATCATCGATGAAAAATAGCGGTGTCAATTAAGCCCGTAAGCATAAATGACCCGCGCTTCTTGTGAAACATCGTGCAATGCATTGAGTCCGTGAATGTCATTCGGTTGGCGTCGTGTGGCGTAGGCCGTAATTTCGATGACGGGTGCTTCATTGGTGCACAGCAGCAGCACGTGCTCTAAGTTCCTGACCCGTGCTGATTAGTGGCGGAAGCTGAAGTCAGGGTCTCAACGAATCCGTATTTCGTATCGTTTCTGTTCCGTAATGTGTCCGTATTTCGTATTCTCGCGTTTGTGAGCAAACGACGTGCGAGTGGGACATGTGCAGTGTGGAGATAAATACCATCACTGTTGGCGGACATGAGACTTCAACAAGACCTTCAATACCCTATGCGATAATCATAAGACAACACCAAAATGGTCGGATTCGACAACGGTGAAGCCTCTCCACTGGATGCCACCACGACCCCTCACAGCACCCCGAATACTCCTCTGCCACCGCCCCAAAAGTCACTGCAGCTCTACAAGCGCCTCGCATTTGGCCGCAAGCACCTATTCACACCCTCAAGTTCCGAAGACGCCCAATACTTCGTGATAAATCCCGTCCCTCATAAGCACGCCAACACATGGACGCCTGTCTTCTATCGGGGCGAAAACCCCAAGTACACGCCTACCAGCAAGGCTATAGCTCGCATCCGAAGGACGGGCATGTGGAACTCGTTCAGGATTGAACTGGGAGACGGTGTTGACGAGGTCCTGGAGAACAAGAGGAGGGTAAAGGAGCGGAAAAGCTACGAGCGCAAGCAGCGAACTAGGAAGCGATTCCGAATGAAGGAGAAGCCTCCCAAAAAGGAACTGGAGGATGAGAAAGACGTAACTGGGCTTGTCATGACGCTAAAAATGAAAAGAGTCAGTTTCCTCAAAAGAACACTCAAGTGGGAGTTGGAAGGGCAGGAGTATCAGTGGAAGGGGACGAGAGCGTTTCTACCTTCTGGTGTGCGAGGTTGGAAGGGCATATCGCATGATTTGAAGGTATGTTGGCCTCTGTTTCAGCATGCACCATATGTCACTTACTAACGATGTGTGTTACTGCAGCTGGTTGATTCAAACAACCACGTGATTGCAACAATTGAGAAAGATCGATGGTCCTGTTTCAGGCCGTCCGAGAGGACTGACGGTCCTCCAAACAAAAAGAAGTCACTCGTTGGAGTACTTCGCATTTACCCGGCGGCTTACACCAAAGCCGCTCCTGAGCCTGATCAGCTCAAGCAGGCGAGTGGCACTACTATCGTCGCGAAGCAAGATGAGCCCCACTGCTGGAACATGGGTGAAGTAGGAGAAGAAAGCCAAAATTTGAACATTGGAGGCTCGCACTCGGGGAACGTTACTGAAGACGCCATTGGTTTGACAGGTTGGATTGCGATGGAAGCAGAGCATCGGCTTCGCCACAAAATCATTGACCTACTTGAGGAAATTGCCGAAGAGTTCAAAGAGTGATTCCGGTATCACTCGGGAGGACAAGGACTTTGAACACATATCAAGCTGGGATATCCGTCACCATGTAGCCAATGTGCACTGAAACTGAAACTGAAGTAATAGCAGATTCTCACATGCATGAAACTTTAAAATATTTACTATTACATCGTTCTCGCACAATCTATGGGACTGTCTATCACTCCCAGTATTTGCTCCATGACAATAATCCCAGTTCTACTCCTTGACACCAAAAAGTCTACATTATTATGCAAGATACTGTCGCTGCGCTCACTGTGCCTGAATCCGAGTCCAGTTTGGGTTCTCTTCCAATCCATGTCCACATTCGTTCATCGGAAGCCCCCGAAAACGCTCCTTGTTAGTCCCACTTCACGGCGATCGGCTCATGGTTGCCGGAGAACTTGTAGCCGCCAAACCACAGCTCAAACCGCAAGTCTGCAGGAGCAACAATCACCCGCACATCGAACTGACAGACGTAAAAAGAGTTACCTTTTCGGAACCAAGACCTTCTCTTTTTCTTGAGGACCATCTCGTTTTGTTCGATGCCCGCGAGGTTGCTTTTCACGGAGCATAGTTTCGATGCGCCGGCTGTTTTGGTGCACAATGGCCGTATCAGCTACATGTCTTTCTTTCAAGGGCTGATTATTCAGATTCGTCAACGTACCTTGCTTCAAACTCCGAGGGAGAAACGACGGTTCATTTTGAGATACGACGATGATAGCATCCCATGATCTTGTCGTATCTTCCGGACCTAGCTGGATCTCAAATGTTTTGGCTACTGGGGAGCTCGGGTTGACCACATCCCCCTATCCCGAGAGTCAGTATTGAAGTATTCGGATATCGGTTTCTTCCCCATCACCTCTTCGATACATACCTTACGAATAAGCCACTGGATTTGGTTCAAAGCCCACTTCTGTTTGGGGTTAAGATGATCATGAACAATCTCCTCGTCGAAGTGGATCGATGGTTTGTACGGCTCCCGGATCACGACGCCATAGCTTGCCCGGGCTATCCGCGACGCCAACACTGCCATATTTCCCGTCTCAATTTTCTGCTGCTGGTCGAAAAGGAGACCGCGCACGACAACTAGCTGGGGCTCCTGACACGGGATGACAACGACTTGCCGTGCATTGGGATGGTTGCAGGCCATGAGCTGCTGCTGGATGGCCTCTCGTACGTAGGCAGAACTTCCAAGTCCTCCAGCTAGAATCATATACTCCTAGATCGTGATGTCAGCTGGTATCTGAGATGATGAAAGCAGCTAGCCCTTACTACTTGCTCTGTGCGCCCATTTTCACTCATCCAATCTAGCTGCTCTGTTATGCGCTTCATTATTCCTTCGATCTGCGTATCAAAGAGAGACTGGATTTCTTCTCTGTTCAAATTAGTTATTTTCCAGTCCTGGCTTTGCGCGATCTGCGACCCTTTGGTAGCCACTCACTTGGTAAACAGCATCCTCCCGCCCTCGACTTTAAGACCTGGATGACTAAAGTCGTATGCCACGCCGTCCATCTGGATCTTGAACACTTTTTGCATGTATACCTTCTCACCAAATTTGTGTTTGACTGTCTTGAAGTGATGGTTCCTGGAAATACGCGTCGCAAAATCCGCGGGGAGCTTATCTTGGACGTCTGGGCATGCGGCTAGGCGTTGCGCGACCAAACGAATAAAGGCTCTGTCAATCAGGGACGATCCGATACCGACGCCCCTAACAGCCGCAACTTGTGACATCTGTGGAAACGCCGCATTGTTCGAGGTGATGCGCATTAGGGCCAGGTCCGTCGTGCCGCCGCCCGCATCGACAGTTAAGAACAGGCTGCCCACATTGAAGTTGATGGCGCTCGTCTTGAGCGTCGCTACAGATGCGGCCTCTGCCTCGGTCAAGTCCACTCGTGCAGTATGCTTAGGCCCTTCAATGCCGAATCCAGCATCTCGGACGATGCCTTTGAAGGTGTTGATGATGCTCATGTCTGTCCAGGTTGTAGGTACGCTGAAGAGGAACGTCACCGCCATGTCCGTCCAGCCTCCAATGTGTCGTTTCCCAATCTGCATCTCGATACTCTCCTTCACATGGGCGTAGATCTGTTGAAGATAATCTGTCAAGAATTTCCGGGCCTCTGCGGTATTTCGCGGGGCACTGGAGAGCCCCTGCTCCTGCGCTGCGGCCAACGTGTCTTCGTCGATGAAGATCTTGAAGAACTCGCGCCGCGTCCTGTCCGATACGGAGTCGTCATCATCCTCACACATGAAGCCCCATGAGTTCAAGCTGCCGTCGGCATTGTAAATAAGCGTTGTTGGAACTTTACGCTCTCCCCGGTCTCCGCTGCCAGGCCAGTCGTTGATAACCTGGATTGGCGCCCGCGGGGTCATCCAGGCCACACCTGAACGCGTCAACTTGCTTGCACATAGCACATGAGACGCAATCGCCTACCTGTAAAGGTCGTGCCCAAGTCAATGGACACAATTATATCCGCTTGCTCCTCCATTTTCTCGGATTCTCTTTACTGCCTCGTTCAAAGGCGCGAGACCGCCTCTGAGTGTTGGCTGCACTCATGCTGCAACTAAATGGTTGGTGAAGCCAACAAAAGAACGCAGCCGGGTAACATTGGGGGCCATGCGACTTAACCGGATTCAAATTACAATCTGCAAGCCGTGTGTGGCAGGGCTGCACACTGCCTGGTAGTTTCTGCACGTTGGCTTCTGATAGCCAGGCTCCGCCCCCAGCTAATTGCGGTAGCATCCCAACCGAAATCCTACATGGGACGACATCCCAGGGCCTTGTCATCTGATTCAAAACCAACCTAACGGGTGCAGTAGGATATTTGTCGAGTTTTTCAGCCTCAGGGTCAGGCTCTAGCTCCCCTGGGGCTGAGAGTACAACATTTCAGGTCCAACACGGTGGTTGGCTGCGGACTGGAAACAAGGGCGACGGTAAGAACGGCAACCGGCGCGTGCAGCATGGAATTAAAAAAGCGAGCCCAGCAGGCAATGTCCCCTCGACAGACATTTCATCTGCTTGCATTTCCCAAACCCATTGATGCGATACACCTCTCTTCTCTTCCACTCTGTTCCACCCCTCACTTCTCCTCAAAATGGTGGTATCAACAGTGACAGCCGCCATCACCTACACGTTCTGGGGCACTGCTAGTCTGCCAACCGCGACGGTCACATTATTGCCTGCAGAAAGAGTCACTCGCACAGTAACGACAACAGTGACTGAAGGCAGCACAATAAACGAAGCCTCCAGCGTAACGGACCTGTCTAGTTCCACTTCAATCGTCAGCTCCACAGACGGAATCCAGACAGCAACCACGACCGGGACATCTGCACCAGCAGAAACGACTATCATCGTACCTGGGCCCTCGACAGGAATCTCTACCGGTGCCATCGCTGGAGCTGCCGTTGGTTGTGCCATTGCTGGACTGATATTTGGCTTCGCTGCCGCCTGGTTTCTTCTTCGTCGCCGCTCGAACAAGGCCGGCCTTCAACAAACAGGCGGCGTGGCCGTCGTCGGTACCTCGCCTGAATCGAAGGGTTATTCGAGTGTCGCCGTCAGTTCCTCCAGCAACGACATCCAAATCGACCAGTTCCTTCTCACCGCAACGCCCGACAAAGACATTCGGACGGAATTACACGCTCTGGGAGACCTCATCCACCAACATGTCGAGAACAACTACAGTCTCAGATCTACACCCGCCAGCATATCGGTATTGTCGCAGAGCCTTGTGAGCCTCGGTTTCACACAAGGCTCTGGACTGAGCGCAGATGTTGTTGCTGGATGGTGCATTCAGCCAGAATCGCGCCAAGCCGGCTTACGGCATGTCATATCGCACACCATCTTTAAAAGCATCGACGTCAACTCGCGAAGCCCTCTCTCAATGCTCCCTGCACCTATCGCAGCCTTCCTGCAGTCCATCCCTCCACCCGAACGGCAGAAATGGAACCCACTTGGTAGGCATTCCAATGAAATAAACCCTAGTCAGCCTCTAATGCAGCTTCAATCAATAGTTATGTCTCTTGCATTGTCCAAGTGGCGAAGCCTCTCCGCATTGCTTCTCCACCCTCACGCTGCGGAGCGGAGTCCGCTTCCCGTCTCCGACGACGTGGTAGCTCCTCAGGCCCTAGCCCTGGCCGATGCTCTCAATACGTTCCTGCACTATTTTGTCGCGACCGACGAACGCAGTAGACGCGAGCAGACGGGCCACTTGCAAGCGGTCATTATTGAGTGTACCAGGCTTGGCTACGTGTTGCTTTCGCACCCGAGCGACTGGCAGTTTGTGTTTGAGTTGAATAGCACCAACACGAGGCAGACTGCGGTGGTGGTCTGCCCTGGCGTAGAGAAACTTGGTCGCGGGGATGGGACTCGTTACGACTCGCCGCAACAAATTGTGCAGCCACTTGCACTTTCTGTATAAAAATACCCCAGCTACAATACAGAGTTATGTTGATCATCGGTGCCCTCGCACCTGGCGGAGTTGCAGGTCGTTATCGCAGTTGATTGTTGTCTCTCTTCGCTTAAGAGATACCCGCAAATTGATGCCGCCACTGCCCATGTCTCGTCACATCTAGGATCAGGTGACCAATTAAAGCTGGTGTTAATCGCGGTTATTTGACATTTGCTGACTTGCATTCCAAATAACTAGCCCAGAACACCCCTCCATTGTCGACCTGCATGATACCGGGATAGAACGGACCATTTGAGGGGTAGAGCTCCGCAGCCGATTTTA
Source organism: Cylindrodendrum hubeiense (assembly GCA_014621425.1). Lineage (NCBI taxonomy): Eukaryota > Fungi > Ascomycota > Sordariomycetes > Hypocreales > Nectriaceae > Cylindrodendrum > Cylindrodendrum hubeiense. The sequence goes on from JAANBB010000033.1 coordinate 141,050, forward strand.
AAATCTGCCCAGCACTGCCTGATTTCGTTGGGCTGGTGACGCTGGAGACGGCTTCGCGGCTCTCAGTTGGCGGCTAGCAGATCCCGAGCTATCCGGCGCGACCCGCGCCTACTTTCTAGGCCACAGTCCATAGTCATTCATCGTTTTATCCTGCTTTGTAGGAACACCTTGCATTCAGCTCACCTCGATTTAGATCAGGCTGAGAGTTGTTATCTTGCAATGGCCTCAACCCCTGTCTTGGGACTGGGGTCTGCGGATCTAAGCCACCAGCCCAACCGGTTCAACCCAGACTCGTGCAGCTGCAAGTGTCCACACTATGTATCCTCCAGCCACCACTACAACCATACGCGGAACTGTTAGTGGCACTGTACCAGGTGACGCAGAGCCCTGCGACCTCCAAGCTACCAGCACGAGGGGCTGTGAAATGGGGAGTGCAACACTCTTCTTTCTCCTTCGTCGCTCATACGCCGTATTCAGGTGCTTGAGCCCCCCGTCACCCCGATTCGACTTGAGCCCGGCGCCCCGGTTTGCGATGCGACCGAACAGTTAAAGCACCTATTTTCCACAGTCATAATCTTTCTCTCCAAATGCATAGACAAAACCACGCCGACTAACCGGTTCTCTTGGCCAACATCGCATGACGCCACAATGCGGGGCTCTCTAAACCCCATCCGCCACCTAGCCACCTTGATCATCGAATACGATCAAGTCCCCAACGAGGTCCGCTGCTGCCTCGAGCTCGTACGAACTTGCGACCAAGACCTGCAGCGCCTGATCCAGCTCCGCAATGAGCATCTTGTCCTGCTTGAGAAGCAACCGGAGGCTCTTGAGCGCGTGAACAACATAATCGAGGGAGCTCACAACGGCCTTGTTGAGGTCTGTGAGATCGTCGAAAGATGCCGGCCAGAGGCCCATCAAGGGAAGACGCCGTTCCGGAACAGAGTTAAATGGATATTTGTCGACTCGATGCAGTTTCATAACCAGGAGCCAGTGATAAGCCGCCACCATGCTGCTGTGCTTGCAGAGTTGAACTTCGTGCGGCAAATCGTACTGTGGGCTCCTATGGCCGAACAGCAGAAAATTCAAGAAAGTCAACCAATCGAGAAGGCTCTTCCTGTTTTTGATAATATCGCACTCCTAGGAGAGCTCATGGGAGATGTTTCAGGTACGCTGGTGTTTGATTCAATATTTATTTTCCCTTGTCACGGCGGCCTCTAATGTTTGACAGTGCTTGACAAACCTCCAATCTCTTCTCCTCGGAATACAACCCTAATTCCTACACCGTCTCACTTTACAAGTTTGAATCTCAGCCAAACCAGCTTGAGTTCATGGCCATCGCCAAGAATTCCACATGACTTACACGAGTCTCGTTCCAAACCTACCCTTCAGGTTTTGAACTCGGACTCAAATCGCACGGCATCTACCTTCCCAATCCTAGCCTATGATGATGAGAAAGAAGTCGTTCCGGAAAGTGGGAAGGATAAGACAGAAGGCCAACGCATAGTATTGAACCCGACGGACAACACTGGGCTATCATTACTGTTTGGGAATGATTCTGGAACATCACCCCGCTCATCTCTTCCATCTAATGCCGAATCAACCGCTTCCATATCTGAAATCTCACTGGGCTTTACACTTCCAGGCCAACGGGTTACATCACTACCAGTCGGCCTGTCTAATCAACACCTGGTGGATTTATCGGGTTCAAAACAGGTCGAGCCAACCCGAAACAAAAAGGAGTCCATCTCGGAGGATGAAGCAAGTCAGTCAAATACTGCCTCGCATCATGCTGAGAAAACTCAAAATTCAACTTTGCAATCTTCAACCTCCAATAAGCAACCTAAACAACACAAGGTATCTTTGTCAGTATCCTCAGCTACTATCCCGGAGGAAGATATACCATCCCCAGCGCCACCGAATGAAGAAGCATCACTAAACCCGTCTTCTCCTGAACCTAATTGGGTCCCTCCGTCGTCCACATCACAAGACACTCAACCACAAACATTCAGTTCGATTCATTCAGCGTCAGCCGTGACAATTCTACAGTGTCGCCGCGCAAACTCGGCTCCCTTAAGTCTGATATCAGGCACCGGAACCAGAATACGCAATGGAAGCGTGCAACCACTCAGCACTATTCCACCTGAGCTTATATACATCCCCAAGCGGGTTTCAAAATTGGATTAAAACTCCACTTAGCATAGTTCAAGCCAAATTTGAAGGTCGACCGGTGGGCTTTAGTTGTTTTGTAAACACATGTCAAGGTGACGGGAGTGGAATTCCTTTGGCGTTTACTATTATACCAGGATCAGCAGTTCTGAGGAGAATTATCTCAATTTTTATTTAACATACTGCCCTATTCAGTGCTTTTCCGCAGTATATTGGTAATTGGTAGAGGTTATCATTTCTTCGCAAAGCAAACCACGTTCTTTAACTACTAACTACCTAGTATTTGTTTAGAAATGACATGAGGAAATGCCACTCCCCTCCCTTGGGTCCAGGACTCGATCCAATGTAGCCCTACCTCCTTCTACGACTTGTTCGATCTCGCTGGAGAGTATTTGCCAGTTTATGCAAATGTTAGCCGTTTGTAAGGTTTTGTGTTAAAACCTCAGAAATATGTCTCACTGTCGTGAGATAGAAATACCTGATACCGTCTGTTTTCTCTATCTTAGTTGTACCTCTCAGATATTTTACAATTTACCACATAGTCAATCTAGCACATAATTCTCACTAGAAAATTCCAGCGCAGATCATTCGACAGACTTCTTTAAACCCTTAATTGTACGGGAGAGAATCGCAAGCCCTGTGATGGCTTCTTCAACCAAGGTTTTCTTACAGAAGGCGCCAAGATGCTCAGATCAAAACGTCTGCTTTCTTCCAAGCTGTACAGGCATATTACATCCTGCATGGACTGTATTCATCAACTGTGTTTTCTTACATGTGCTCGGTTTCATTCTCACTCACGTACTTATCATTGAGACACGTGATCAAGATCATGAAAAGCCAGTATCAATGGCTAGAGCGTGACAATCGGATTCGTCGGACTAGGTGACGGGGGCCTGGTTGGTGTATATTGGCTGTAGCAAGACTTATAAAGCCCGGCAACCTGCTTAGTTTATGATGTTTCGTAACGATCTTACCAAGCGTGTGGAAATAATCGAATTTTCAGATCATTTTCAGCCAGATTAGAAAGTCGCCTCACATAAGTACCGCCCTTCACATTCAGTCTATCACTCCTAACTGTCGAGACTAGTGGGGCTGTCGAACCACGCTTTGGATTTAGGTTCTCCCAGAGTGCGGTAACGCTAGATCTAACCTCGCAGACACGTGAGGTATGGCAGACTTTTGAGCAAGGTAGATGATATTGCTTTCACCATGCCCCTGCATCAAACATAACCCCGACACGCAATACAATATCACAGTGGTACTTGAAGAGGGGGAGGATATATTACCACTTCCGCTATCATCACTTGCACCAAGGAATGATGGGGAGAGGTCCACATGATGGAAGTGCAGCCGGGGTGCGTCACTGTAATCGAATTTGTAATGTGCGCATTTTTAATGGCGTGAGGATCAAAACTTGCTCAAACTCACGCATCTTGATGAGCCGCCAGTGGTATGGAACGGCAATTCGGCAGCGCCTATCCATCAATTCGACAGGGGTTGTAACACCATTGACCCCACTGCATCCCATTCAGGAATACTCCGTTCTTGAGTACGGGGCAGATTATGTATAACAACTGTTTTCTATCTTGGTCTTTCTTCAGATAATTCTTATTTCTCAAAACTGGCTGAATAATCTGTCCTTGAGCTTGTCGGAATATTGTCGCCTTGGGTTGATCATCGCAGTTCTTGACAATGACTCTCCCATGGGTTGACCAACCGGTCTCGCTGCACTCAAGCCGTGATCCTGGTGAATGCACCATGACCGCGGAGCAATGTGCCTACAAGCAGCAATACTGGGTCTTTTGGTACGAAGCTGACCACCGCTTTGCTCTTCCCACCATTGCCTTCTTTCTCGTGGCCATTATTCTCTTCACCCTAGGTCACCTCCTTTTCACCTATGCGCCAAGGAGCTGGAAGAAAGCCGGTCCCTGGAGGCGAATCGTGTCCGCCAGTCGCCTGCTATCTTACAAAAGCTGGAGGTTTGGTGGCTGGAATACTCAATCACTTGGAACATACCTGCTTGGAATAGTTGGGGCTATCTTCTTTTTAGGTGAGTTTCAATCCCATCACAAGTTGTAACAGGCGTCATAGATGCTAATCTACTAGCTATGACTCTCGGCCCTCGCCCATACTATTGGCCAAACACAAAGGAGCTCAGTTATGGTGGCTCGCCTCCCATTGCAACGCGCTCAGGCTACATGGCGTTAGGCTGTTTGCCTTTTCTCCTGTATGGTCCTGTCGATCGCTGCACTGACATAAAGATAACTAACCGTCATGAATTAGCATCTTGGGGACTAAAGCAAATCCTATTGCCACTTTGACGGGAACCTCTCACGAAAAGCTCGTTGTATGGCACAACTGGGTTGCATGGGCCATGTTTGTGCTGGCTCTTATTCACACTTTCCCCTTCATTGTCTACAACATCTGGCTAGGTGATATGCAGATGTCGTGGAGTATGGGTGGCACTTACGTTACTGGCGTTATTGCCCTCCTCGCACAGGCCTGGCTGACTTTCATGTCCATCCGCTGGATACGGTATGTGAAAATACTCCATAATTCGCTCACAGCGCCGGAAATATTGTTAACATGTGAATTTCGTTATACAGGGAGCGCTACTACGAGTTTTTCAAGGCCACGCATATCTTCTTTGCGGCCGTCTTTGTCGTCTTTTTCTTCATTCATTGCGATTTTATTCTAACATCTTGGGACTACTTCATCGCTGCTGGAGTTCTTTACTTTTCTTCGTGGCTCTATTCGCTATGCAGGACATACTTTGAGCACGGCGTTGGACATCGGGCGCGGCTTTCCCTCGTGACCGAGGAAATGCTCAAAATCACCATCGATACGGATACGCAGTGGACACCTGGCCAGCATATTTATTTGCGGTTCCTTACCTTTGGATTGCATTCTTTGACCGCCCACCCCTTCACCATTTGCTCGTCCTCTTTCACGGGGAAGTGCAACCAGATGGTGTTTTATGTCAAACAACGCGGCGGGTTGACAGGACGGCTCGCAAGGCTTGCTGGAAAAGAACCCAATAAGGCTATCTCGGTTCTTCTTGATGGACCCTATGGCGGAGTTAAAAGCCGTTGGTTCAGCGGATTTGACCGCAGTGTCATTGTTGGTGGAGGAGCCGGTGTCGGCTTTACACTACCATTAGTGGAAGACTTCCTCATGTCCAGATGGACCAACAATCATGAAAATCGCATGGAAGTTGTCGTGGTAAGTCGAGACCCGGGTATGCGGAACTGGTACTTGGAAGCTTTAGGGGACTTGGCTGCACGGGTCTCTGGCGAGGATGAAAAGAAGAAGTTGCTTGGCCTTTCAGTTCACATTTACGAAACAGACCATGGCAACGAGTTGAATTCGACGAGCACCGATCTTGAGTCGAATGGAAGCCGAAGCAAGAGTGATGAGCCCACCGAAGGCACAGGCGACAAACGAGCCGCTACTATCGAAACATTTGGAGTGCGCTACTTCAAGGGCCGACCCGATCTTAAAGTCTTGGCCAGCGGTTCTGTAGCAACACAGGGCGCATCCGTCGGTCTTGTGGTGTGTGGTCCTGCCTCTATGGTTCATGATATGGGTCAGGTCGCGGCCGATGCTCAAAGAGACATCATCAAATCCAGCCCGGGAGCCGAGGAAGTTTGGTTTCATACAGAAACCTTCGTGTAATTATCACTAGATGACCCATATATGAACAAGAGACAACACTTGTATATAATTAGACTAGCTGCTTTAGCCGCTTAAAAAGACATGCTACAGTCACACAATTCGTAGATGATGTAGAATCGAGAAATCACCATCTAAACAGCCATCGGTATATCATCTAGTATCATCTACCTCATCGCCTTACTTTGAATGGATTTACTGTCTTATTTGGTGGGTCTCGCAGGTATATTCAAGCCGTATGGGCAATTTCTACGTTTCCATGCACATCAAACGCTGGTCTTAATGCGTGTTAACTGGTATGGCAGGAATGCCTCCTGGTCACTGTACCATTGAAGACTGTCACGTTCCCGGGGAAAACCCCGGCAAGTCTACGTATGGGCACCTGTTGCACGGCAATCGGCACGCGGAAATGTGAATTTGCTCATATAAGCAGGGGTGCTTGTCCGGTGGCTCTTCGGCCACGTACCATGAGTAGACCGCTGCAAGTTTTGGTGGGGCGACTAAGGCCATGATGAGAAACTTGCTCACACCCACTGCGCCTTATATCCGGTGGGTAATCTGCTATGATTTCCCTCTCTTGTCTGATTTAATTCCTACATAACGGCAAGCATTCTCGAAAGACCCATCCCAAATCGCAGCTCATGGAACACACCTCGCTTATATGCAAAGGGGCCCGATTCTAAATTACAAGCATAATCTACTTGCAGTAGAGCCTTCTACAACGACACTAGTCAGCACGATGATGGACATGGCGACGACAACGCAGGCAATGGACATGGCCACAAGTACCTCCGCAATGACAATGGCTACTTCGACCTCCTCGACTTCATCGGACGCCATGGACATGACAATGACCATGTCAGAAATGATTATGGTGTTTTTTACCTCTTTCCGCACGCCCCTCTACTCCGAATCATGGACGCCGACAAGCCAGGGCCAATATGCCGGCACATGCATCTTTCTAATCGCTCTTGCCTGTCTATTACGGTTCATGCTTGCCCTTAGGCCCATTCTTGAAAACCGGTTCTGGAAGAATAATGTGCCTACGCACGGATCCGACGGTGAAGGCCTACTCGAGGCACAGAACAAGATGGTACCTGGACAAGCATTGATCATTGTCAGGAAGGATCTAGGGAGGCGCTGGGCTGGATGGCGCGTGAGTACGGCAACTGCCAGGGCAACATTCGAGCTACTCATTGCTGGTATTGGATACCTTCTGTGCGTTATCACCCATGTCTCATTACCTCGTCCCCTTTTCGCATTATACAACTGCTAAAGAAATGTGACTGTGGCTAACGATGATGAAGGATGCTAGCAGTTATGACGATGAATGTGGGGTATTTTCTTTCGGTGCTTGGTGGCGTGTGGTTGGGAACATTCATTCTTGGCGGTCTTGCCTATGATGATCGATTGTCGCATTGCTAAAACTATCTGGGACTGACTATTACTATAACAACTAATATGCACATGTCAGATTAATATAGATAACGGAAACAATAAGTTGATAAGTGAAGTGATGTTTCCAGAGCCCGGTCAAGTTTGTTTGGGAATATGTTTAATATGACGTAAATGAAGAGTTTATGTTATTAAATATTCTCACTTGTATACAATTACATTTCTTAACTTCCTAACCTACTAATGATGTTATTTTTAATAGTTATTCTAGGTAGGAGGAGGAGAAATTAACGGGACAATATCGCCTCGAATATGAAGGGCCTTCTCTCCCTGCTTTCGGTACGTAGTCTATCATGATTTTCTATATTTGATAGATCTAGGATACGGGTTGAGCTATATATCAGTATCATATTAATCTCACTGCATTTCTACACATATTACCTGTGTCATCTGTGTCGCGTGTTGAAGCCCATTGTCAGCGTTGGTAACCTGGCCCGAGAATCCCAGCCCCACCTTTGTAAGAAACTCCACCACCCGGCTCCCCACCGGGCTAATCCTCACCCACAACTGGACTCAGGCCACCAAAAAGAAATGAATAAAAAAACATACAACAGCGAGGATTCCCCGGTCGTCACCGACCCGAGTACTAATTCGCCGCTTCTCAGCTTGACTAGGGGAGAGCGGACGGGATCCCGTCATTTTCTAAGAGCTATGGTCGTATGTGCCAGTTGTGGCGAAGAGCAGGATCAAATCCTCAGGAGCTGAGATTTCAGAAAGAGGCAAAAAAAAGAAGACATACAACAGTGGGGATTCCCCGGTCGCCACCGACCCGAGTACTAATCCACCGCTTCTCAGTTTGACTAGGGGAGAGCGGACGGGATCCCGTATTTCCTAAGAGCTATGGTCGTATGTGCTGGAAGTGGCATCGAGTGGAATCAAATCCACAGGAACAGAGACTTCAGGAACAGGCTAACAAAAACATACGAAGGCGTGTGGATTCCCTGGTCATCACCGGGCCGAGCACTAATCTACCACTTCTCAGTGTTTTGCTGATCTTCGGCCAATATTTGTCGACTTTACCAGTTCCGCCGCTCCGTTCCATTTCGGAAGAACAGCAAAGGGGCGTATGTCCGTTACACTATCCATCCCCTTATAATTGACTCTATGCGAGCATTGGATGGGGGCCAGCTGAGGGGGCCTTCTCTTGTGAACTTGTCATTGCCACGCACCACAATTTAATGACCAGGTTCGATCGTGCTATTCGTTTAGATCATGAATAGGTCACATTTAAGGTAGACACAGGGCGTTATACCGGTTGATAATAGCATATGGGTTAATATGATACATATCTGCATAGCCAAATGTTACTCTCAGCCTGCTAGTCACGTCGGCGTCACGAGGGGATATGGTTCACCGTTACCTCTCAACTCGGTTGGAGATGAGAGTAGGGGCTAAAGTGCTCGACAATACAGTCAGCAATAGCTATATAAATATCGAAGGCAGAGCTCAATAAATGCATTATTTAAATCTACATTCAGACTTGGATTACAGGATATTGATACAAGTTTTTAAAGCATACTGTAAGTTCAAACACTAGGTATCTAGGTGCAAATGTATAGAAGCGGCTCTCATTTTTAGCTCACGAATCAGAGCTCGGAAAGCATTTGCACTTTACTCTCAAGTCACGCGTGCTCCTTTTGCGATCTCATTGGTAGCCTTGTCATCAATTAACAACATTAGGCACGCCAGGTCAGTAATTTATAGGCCTGAGGCCAAGTTATTGGTGTTTATTACTTAAGGCCCTCCCAGACCTTTTCCGAGACACTTTGTCATCTTCTTACAACAAAACGTTTCGTCGAACAGTCCCGACATAAAACTTCAACCAATGAGCGGCTTCGAGATTGTTAGCGTCATTGCTGCCGTGCCAGCGGTGGTTCAGCTTGCAACAGAGTCCATCAAGCTCATCCGAGGATGCGCCAGCAATTCCAGTCTTCTGAAAGTCATTAGAGGTGCGGATGTGCAACTAGAACTCTTGAAAGACCTTCTCAATAGTCTAGATCGCCGATGCAAGAAGAATTCGTGGACGGCCGATCAGTTTCGAGCTGAGCCGGGCTCTAGCAGAACTGCGCCAGGAGCTCAACGCTCTCAACGGATTGCTCAAGGCGGCCATCATCGCCACAAACAAGGGGGGGTTGCGGCTTTTCAGACGCGCCATGCTCACTTTCAATGGATACGAAAATGAATTTAAAGAACAGATGCAGCAGATTGAGCATTTCAAAACACTTCTCACGTTAACACTGACGGATAGTATGCATGTTTGCCTTGAAGGTATAGTTAAACATAAATCTTACGTCTTTTTGCTCCTTGCTAATGTTATCCCTTCACAATTTCAGCTCATGCTGCTTCACAAAAGGCTTCTCGTCGTGCACAGTTGAAAGCAATTCTTCAGCCCTGCACGGCTAGCTTCATACCTCCGAAGTTGCCAGGAACCTGTGAATGGTTTCCATCGCATCCCTATGTGATCCGATGGATGGAGTCTCAGGAAGCCGACGCATCGACCAGAGGATTGTGCATCTATGGCGTCAAGGGATGTGGCAAGTCTGTACTGGCATCCAATCTGGACCTCGATCTCTCTCATGACAAGATGACGTTGGCTTTCTTTTCTTTCTGGGCCCAGAGCGAGAGTCAGAGGAGGTTCACGAATATGCTATCGACACTAGCGTGGAACTTATTACTCCATCTGTCCGATGAATCATTTGACGAAATTGCATCAACTATTGTACGCTTTTCGGACATTTCGGCAGCCAACCTCCTGGAATTCAACAGCAATATCATCACCACGCTAGGTCACCAAGTGACTTTAGTTATTGATGGTCTAGATGAGAGCGTTGAGGAATGGAACAGCACAACAGAGGGAGGACTAGAACTGATCCTTGACCTCCTCAATGCCCACCCCTCCTTGCGAGTGCTACTCCTGGGGAGGGAAAGTGATACTAGAGGGTGCTTGAAGGTTTTTACTGGGATCGAGATCACTGAGGATTTAGTGCAAGGCGACATGAAAATGCTCATCTCTTCTGAGCTGAAGCATATACCCAACCTTAACCCTAATCTCCAAAATCAAATAGAGACGGTTCTCATGGATAAGTCTACTGTCATGTTCCTCTGGGTCAAGCTCACATTCAAGGAGCTGCGAAGATGTTTCAGTGCAGCCGAAATCAAGTCCACCCTTGATAGCCTCCCTCGAAGCCTGGAAGCAGAATACCACCGGCTGTTCTTGCAGCTAGCCTCAAGACTGGGATGCAGCTCAATCAGTTCACAACCTTCCATCGGAGCTCGTCGAGCCCGACGATTGCTTCAGCTCATTCTTGGTGCCGCGGAACCGCTTACGCTCGATGAACTCAGGCATGCGTACGCTGTGTCATCATCATCTGAAGCAGATTGGAGGGACTACTTGTTGAGTGACGACGGAATCATTCACTCATGTGGGGATTTTATCCACCTCTCTGAAAATCGCGTATATCTTAGCCATGCATCTATCGGTGACTTCCTTACTCGAGATTTACCGATGTGGGAGACGACTCCTGACATCGAAATCTTTCATATCAACCGGAAAGAGAACCACCGCTTTTTGGCAACGATCTGCATGCAATATCTGGAGATTGTAGAATGGGACCACTTCGCCATCTCGGTTCCTTCAAAACCAATCGATTCCCTGGCAACTCGATTTCCATTCCTGATATATGCGGCTGAACAATTAATCGGTCATTTCTTCGACTCCGAACCCGCATCACATGGCCTTGTGGAACCAATGAAAGAATTTGTTGAGTCGTCGCAGTTCTGCAATTGGATGGAATGCTGGATTGAAAGAGTATTGGCTGCTGAAGTAATGGAAGACTGGAGTAGGGGTCTAGGCACAGTCGAGTGCCTCCTTGACCTTACACAGCTTGCACGTTGGTACAACAGTAATTCCGATGAAATTTCACAGGACCCGTTTTCTAATCGACTTGAACGAGAGGCTGCACGGCGCGAAGCCGCCCATGGCTTGAACGATGTCAAGACGCAGAGTTGGAGTAACGTTCTCGGTCTCTGGCAGGTTCTTAACATGTCAAATGTCATGGATGATCAGAGTGGAAGCACGCCAGAGAATCCGCTTTTGAAGATTCCAAGGCCACTCACAACTACGAGCCGCCAAGCTTTCAAGAACGCAAAACACTCTCTAGTGGTGAAGAGAATTGGAACTAAAGTCCTCTCTGACTTTTCAACTCGAAACCTCATTCGAGTTGTAACAGGAATCAATTCCCTAAGCCTGGGCGTCCAGCTCCCGACACCAGATGACGTACTTTTCGAGATTGCATTCAAGTACTCCAATCGTATCCCGGTTGCAGCAGTGTTAAAAACAGCACATTTCTTTATTGATAAAGGCAAATACGAACATGCCACGAAGCTCTGTTGTGCGGCTCAAAGCAGAGTTGACGGCAACCGCGACCTAAACGAGGCATGGTGTCTTTTGTGCATGGCATCGATCATGTCCGCACAAGAAAGGCACGAGGAACAGATCGATCTCTTGCGTCAGGCATTGGCGATTTTTGATAAGTTGCCTTCAAGTTTTCTACATCAGATGTACAGCTTAGAGGCTACTGCAAGCTTGATTAAGCAACTAGTGAGGCTTAAGAAAAGTGAACCACAGGAAGAAGCATTTCACAAAGCAAAAAGGCTTTTACATCTTTTCAACTCTCGGCCCCCCGAAAAGTCTCGACTGGATCTAAGTTGGGATTCAATTGCCAAGAGGTCGAAATTGTGGACAGTATTTCACGGTAACCAGTGGTATATCATCGCAAGGAGTCTTGTGGAGACAAAGTATCTCCCTGAAGCTCTAGCAGCCTCCGAGCTTTCATTAAAACTGACGGGGAAAGTATTCTGTTCGCAAGATGCCTTAGCGATGAGACAGATTACATTAGCATGTATTCATTACACAGCCGGAAGATGCGACAAAGCCAATAAAATATTCGGGACGATCCTGGAAAACTCAACGCTTGAAAAAGACACATATTTGAGTGCTGTATGGAACCGATCCTGGGCTTTAAATGCGCTTCAGAGGCCCGATGAAGCACTGAAAATTCTTCAAGATGCCAGGTTCAAGATCCAATGTGACAACTGGGATAATATGTTCCGGGGCCGCATTGCGAAGCTCCTGGCTGATCAAGGCATGGCAGCGGAGGCATGGGCAGAAATTTCCAGGATCGACTTCTTAACGCAACACCCAAAAGGGGACGAATCCATATATTCCTACATTTGTACTGTCTTTTCGGCAGTGCTAAAACAGCTTGCCCGTCACAAGGACGCAGCACAGCCTCACATCGACTCGGATATCAAAACCTGGGCAGAAAAGACCATACAGCGACTTCAATGCGCAAAGGCAAAATCATGGCTGAATAATATGTCCACAGTTGGCCATCTGCTGCACGAATTTAATTTTTTTGAAGAATCCAACGCATTCCTCCATGAATATTTGCGTCGTCTACCTATCGATGATGCAACCGCAATGTCGCTAATGAGTAAAATGGTCATGTGGGGAGTTTCTTACCAACTTAATGGCAATCTTTGCAATGCGGAAAGACTCTATAGTAGCTTTCTTGAGCTCGATCTGTCTGAGGTTCCTCGAGTGGTTGTTTTGCAGTTCCATCAGCGCCTGGCTCTTGTATATGAAGAGCTGAGTGAGTGGAACCTCGCCGCCGACAGGTTTCAATCACTCTCCGAAGGACTTCACCGCCTAAACTTGTCACCAAATGAGGACCGTACGACATGGGGACTCTATTATAGCGGCAGGTCATTATACTACAGAGATGACTGGAGTGGAGCTATTTTGAAGTTCAGAAGTGCTATATCAGCTGCTGGAAACATCCCTGATACCTACCACTCTTTGATTGCGCTATCTTCTGGTTATCTCGGACTATGCGCTGCTTTTATTCAATCCCGTGATCACAAATCGGCTGAAGCTGCAAGTCTAAAAGCTCTTCAGTATTGCAAAGAGGCTATGTTTGTATTGAGCCTTCGCGTGAGAAAAAAGAGTGATTCAACGGGTGGTGACTTGAGTGGTGACTCAAGTGGTAATTCGAGCGGTGACTCAGGCGATGACTCGGGCGATGATGTGCACGCAGGTGAGGTTTCGTCAGGAGAATCGGTAGCAGAGAGTTCAGATACCTACTACGATAGTTTGGTTTTGGAATTAAAATATCTCAGCAAAACAGTTGAGGAATTGGAGTCTGATGGAGAAAGACTATTAGAAGGCATATCTATGGATAGATTTAGGTCTTGGCGAGTCGAGGGAACCAGGTGTCTTAACTTTTTGTGGAAGTAGTTACATATAGAAATATTCAATTTCTTTGATTCTACTGCATTTGTTACGTATACTCCCCTCGAGTCTACTTAGTACAAGGCGCATGTATGATGCTTTCCGTCGCACTAACCGTTTTATTATCTTCTTAGTTCGGTGTTGTTGAGCTTATTATGAACTAGATGTAATTAGGCTATTAGGTTCTCTCAGAGCCTCTCAACTGCTTGCTTTAAGTTCTCAGAGCTGAATCGCGTACCTCCAAGTTTGATGCGATGCCTCCGTTTTGGAGTCACATGGTCGAGAGAACTTGCCGGGATATCGAATTTTCCAAGAGTCACAGGCATAAGATTTTCCATTTTCCATTAATTGGCGGTTATATTGACGATATCAGTCGCTCGGAGAGAAAACAAAACCAAACGCCTTGTTTAATCATTCCTAGGCTAGCCGCCGCCAATTTGAGTATTAATCCATTGCTTCATCAACACATCCACTTTCCATCAGGGAGGCTCCGCGATGGAGATGTGTATGTAGGCCATGCTTAGGATTGCCTGTTGCTTGGCAGTAGCAAAGCGGTTACGGAAATGCCGAAATAGCGCTGGTTATATTTCGCTGTATCGTCAGGCCTGGAGAACAACGAGTAGAAAATGAGAGTGGCGCTTTTTCTGTCGCGGTATACATAAACGCGTAAGAAGCCGTTAAGTGTCTCAATATTCGTCTCATATGCCAGGCAAACAGTATGAGACCGAAATCAGACCGAGATAGATATCAGCGCAACCATGCCTGGGCCGTGCCGAGCAAACCTTAGACTCCAATGAGCGACGTTAACCTTCTAATGTCTCAAAACACGCGTGTCGCGTCCCGTATACTATACCCCATATCGTATGCATCATGTGACCTATGTCTCTTACTTGACTATTACCTTCTCTCCTGTTTCTCCCGAGTCATTAGAGGTCATTTTGCTTCTCTTTCGGGGCAATTTCCGTACGATCGGCAATACTCACATCTCCCAGCCGTGCCGTTTCACATCTGTCTTATTCGTCACTACTGCTGCCTGATATTCGGCAGTTCCAATTAACAGAAGGTGATTGGTAGTTTCCCGTCTTCAAGAGGCATGCACTTCCCTATCCGTTGGTCGGAGTCTTTAAAACCGATGCCAGTGTCTCCAGGACTGTGCGCCAATAACAAGGCATTCAGGACATGTGGCTCCACTGCAAGTGCCAAACAGGCTCCCTGATCAAACCGGGTAGTTAGCAATATCCAACGTCCAACAAAGACTACACCTTGCCTTTACTCTAGAACAAATACCTACCGTGCTAGGGTAAAACCTCTGCCCTCGCACGGCTGGTTCCTACTATCCAATCCTCAGCGTCCTCGATTATTGCAGCACTCACTACAATTTCATCAGACAACTTTTCCCCCGTTCCGCAGCTTTCCAGACCCGGAGCAAGGATTAGCTGGGTGGATAAGACCATGCTCGTGATCCTCGTGTGCCTTGCCGACTACGCTCGCCAACCCAAATCTGTATTGCGTGGTACATAGTCTGTCGACATCCCCAACCAACTCGACTATTCATGCACCTCAACTCTGGGTGCTATAATGATAGCATGCGAGCCTCATGTGTGATGCATCAATATCAATCTGTCCAATATTTTGGCACTCCGCAAGAAGCTGCTGATAGATCCAGCAATAGAGGACAAAGATCACCACCTCATAGTAGCGTCGATGACTGGCGCAATATCGCTACAGGACTTGCCTGCTTATCGACCTACTTCACTAATTATGGAGGGTTCAGTACCTTACTTCAATAATGTGCAAATGGAGCAACTTCTAGAGCGATATGTGAGGGGTTTCCGACTAAGCAGGTGTTTTCCAACATTATCGCAGCATTATTTTATCATATCCCAGCTTCAATGACACGCTTTCCCAAAAGCAAAAGGGGTGGGTATTGTGTTTGACTTCAAAAAGTGGGAGGGATTTCGAAGCATTATCGCCTAAGCTAAGGGTTCAAAGCGTATTGAGAGTCTAGCAACCCCCTAAACCCGAGTCATGTCCCCGATATGTCCAACTTTTGCTTTGGATTTGTAGTTATTTGCCGGGGCTTCGGACTCTTGTGGTTCTTCCCGCTGTGTGGCTTCTGGTTGATATAGAGGCTGTGCTTACGACCTTACTCCTGAATTGTGGAGGCAGCTGTACCCAGGCATTATGTGCGCGGGGCTTCGGGTTCTTCGCCGTGATGACGCGGTACACTTACCCACGCATGATGCAGGTCAGCGATTGATTTCTACGCGTCGGAGGACCTCCTCTGATATTTGTGTTTCATTTTCCAACCTAAAAACCTGTACCTATGCTATTCAAGTCCTATCGCAAGACGGTTCCAATTCAGTTCTGGCATTAATCATTTGGGTAAGAGATGGTCGGGCATTATTGAAAATTGTTCCCTGGTTGGTACGATCCATTCAGTCGATGGATGTCGGATGCGTTTTTGTCCCGTTTCAATCCGGTTGGCGGACTCTGGATCCTCCCAACCTCCATAGCCGGCCAGTACTCATGGGTGAAATTTGTACCCAGACTCATCCTTTACCAATCAGGGCTTAAGTAGGCCAATTAGGCACTTGTCCGGCAACCAGTTCTTGGGAGACAAATGATTCACTAGCCCTGCATAATTATGAGACACTTCGAGCTTTGCACAAAATTGACAGAGCTTAGTAAGCATGATACCCTACTGCACTGAGACGGGACTTATCATTCATTCCCTTGATCCAACTTGGAAAGATCGCTTCATAGTACATTCGGCGATTTTACTCAAGTACACCAATTTAGTTGTTAGGCAATTCCAAATTCTATTTTCATAATACCAAAAATCATCTAATTGATCTAATTCACATTCTTGTCAACAGGAGTATCTCTCATCTGTGGATCGAGTTGAAGCTTTTTAGATCTACCTGTAGGGTAGGCTCGCCCCTGTACTGGGTCAGCCACGGTGAATTATCCGAGCTTCCACTAACGGTAACATACTTGGTAATTTGAGAGTTCTACGAGTTTACATGATATATTCTGTGGGAATCCTTAACATTTGTATTTTAGTAATATTTTCTTGATGCAACAAAAAATAATATCTGCTTTTTCAGGAGTCACAGTTGAAAGCAGTTCAAAACTATGCACCGATTGCCATTCATGGGAAACCGATAAATTTAGCGATTCACATCTATTAAAGCTATTTTATGCAAATCATATTCATACAGAGCTTTCACAATCGACCACAACGCGAGACTAATCTCAAAATCCTTCACACCTAATATGTACCAGAAAAGTCACCCGTTTACAGGTGGTGGCGTGCGAGATGTCGGCGTCTTCGAGCGTTGCAAGCGGAAGAACCAGCGGGGAGCTGAGCAACGGTCGAGGTAGGAGTAGCCTCGGGGGTAGAATCGGTAGACTCGGTAGCCTCGACAACCTCAGAGGCTGAGAAAGCAGCGGAAGTGGTGATGATGGAGATGAAAGACGGGCCTTCAGGAGTGTTGGGGATGGCGACCACAGAAGTCGTGGCCTGGACATCGCTCTCAACGGCAACACTGGTAGGCGTCACAGCCGCAGCCGAAGAAGTAACCACGGCCTCGGCCGAGGAAACAATCACGGCTTCAGCCGAGGAGGCAACAACAGCGTCGGCCGAGGAAGCAACCACAGCTTCGGCGGAAGAAGCAACCACAGCTGCGGCGGAAGAAGCAACTACGGCGGTAGAAGCGGCAGCGGCGGCAGTTGTCTCAGCAGCCTCCTCGGAGTCGGATCCAGCCAGCAGAGCGCTGTAAGCGGCAACACCGGGGTAGTACGAAGCTCGAAGAGTCGGGATGGCGATGGAGGCACTGAGGCCCAAGCCAGTCGAGATCTCATTGTCCATGGTGGAGATAGCGTAGTCGGTAACGGCAGTCACAGTCTGAGTGCTAGTGACGGTAGAGGATCCGCTGCCCTCAGCCAGGCAGGCACCAGAGCCGTAGGCGTTGTTGCACCAGTACTCAACGGTATCTCCATCCTCAGTCCACACGTTGAAATCCTCGACAACCATGTCAGTGCAGGGAACATCGGGAGGGCAGTTGAGCTTGATGGGTCCACGCTGGGCGCCGTTGAGGCAGGTACCGGCCCAACCAGCGAAGGTGAAGTTGGTGTACAGGATTCCGTCGCCATCGATGGGGGACATGGACGACCAGGTGGCATCGAGATCAAGAGTGTAGGCGTTGGAGTGGCCAATGAAGTTGTTGAGCTGCACGTTGGAGACGGTTCCGCTGCCACCGTACGACTTGAACATGTACATCTGGTTCGAGTTCTGGGTGTAGACGTTGTTGTAGATGACGTTGGAAATAGCTGAAGCTGGGATTAGCCGTGAAGCGCGACAAAGACACAATTGTACTTACCAGTGTCGGCACCGAGAGATCCCATGGCGCAGCCGCCGGACCAGTTGCAGAAGATGTTCTCGATCAAAATGTTGTTGGCAGGGCTCTTAACGGTGACGCACTCGTCCTTGTTGCTGACTTCGACATCGTGGACCCAGATGTTGGTGCTCCAGAGACTGATGCCATCCAGACCACCCTCGTTTCCACCGTGGATGACCATGTTGTAGACCTCTCCGTCCGTGCAGGTATCCATGGCGAAATGGAATTGAGGAGCTAGAACCGAGTTAGTTTGTTTCTGATTGGAAATCGATTAGGTAGTCTTACAGTCAACGAGAGCGACATCGTGGATAGAGAAGCTGTTCACGTCGTAGAAGCGGAGAATACGAGGACCATACTCGCCATCTGAAATTCAATTAGCTCAATCGCACATTCAAGTATACTCATCCCGAGTCTTACCCTTGTGGAACTCATATCCATATCCCTGGACAGCACCCTTCGAGTTGCTGCTGTAGAACTCAAAATCCTCCATATGCTGGAAGAAGAGCATGTTACCGCCATCGGTGCTACGTCCGTGTTAGTCAAGTAACGAGCAGGGGACGGATTAATATCTAACCCAATGCGGTAGATGATGCCATCGAGGCGGAAAGACATAGCGTCTCCGGAGAGCTTCAACCAGGTTGAGAGTCCATAGTCACCCTCTGGGATATAGACCTCGCCTCCAGTGGCGCTGCAAGCATCCCAAGCGTCGCTAATGGCTTGGCTGTTGTCGGTTGTGGCTGATGCCACACCGCCGTAATCCATAATGTTGCATGTCTTGATGGCGGCCTTGGCGGCTCGGGAGGTGAGAGGGCCAACGGCTCCACTGAGCTGCGCAGCAGCGTGGAGGCTGAAGGCCGCGGCAATCAATGCCGATAGTCCGAATCGAGCCATGGTAAAGAGCGGTAAGCGATCGGATTAGAAACGAAAGAATGGATAGCTACAGGGCGATCGTCGACACTGAAGACGAAAAGAGCGGACACACAAACGAATGAAGAACAACACGGGAAACACACAGAAACACGAAAAGGGACATGCCCGACAACAGTTTTTATATAACGCGAGCAGGCATTGGCTCAGGTAGAGTAGGGGGACGATGCCGACAATCCGGCCATACAAGGATCGCATTTTAATTAACCATGGCCTGACCAAGGAGCGCGTTAACGGGGGACGTTTCCCAAAGAAAGCAAAGCCAGGGTTTGCCGTGGGCGGACGCAGGGGTATGAAACCGTCGCCTCCATGTAAAACGGATAGAACGGATTTCGCGGATCGACTTAGCGCATCGCCAGGGCTGGACACGTACACCACCAGGCGTTGAGTGGGTCGCGACACCTGTAACCGGAGTTAATAATCCACAAATGGCTGTCGTTTCCCCATTGAAACAACTTGCGAGGACGAGCGTTGGGGAATAAATGGCCTTTGAGGACGGCCGTCAACGCTGGCTTGAGCCTCGGACGATGGCTTCTAGAAGGCCAAATCCGGAGAATGTTTGTGCATCATGACCATAGTTGTGCATGATGGCAGCCCAAACCGGCACCAAGGATCAATTGACGCGAGATCAAGATGGGATGAATTGGGAGTTCATGGGGGATAGAAGTAAAACGCCACAAGTGCAGGATTTAAATTGACAAGATTGTTGAGATGAAAGAAATAGATGAAAAAAATAAATGAAAAAATACCCAACTTTCTTTTCTTCGCTCTATCTACCATGAACAGTCATCCATCTCCCTCTCTCCTCTCCCTTATGACGTATTCTGCTTGCGTGTCCGTCATTGTCCACCGCTCGGAAGATTAACCAGCGCTCCATGCCGCGCATCTCTACCCTTGCTCTTTGTCCAAGCGATATGCATGTTTGATCAGCACGGCGATCGTGAAATTGCCATGTGCCGGGAATTATTCCGCGGTCCGCTTGCGCGGGGCTGGATTGCCCGACCAAGGCCAGTCGTTGTGTCGCATGTCAGAGACATGAACCAATGTGAAATAGGGATAAGGGAAACAAAAACGATCTATCTGTTCCCCCTTTGCCATTAGCGGCCGGGAGCATCTATGTCTTAAGACTTGCGGGGGAGCTGAGCTGAGTCAACCAAGCGGTCTTAAACCTTCCCTTGATGATTGGGACGAGGCTAGGGGGTATCGCATAGTTAGAGTAACCTAATCATCTCCTTATCTTTTGAAAAATAACATAAACCAATTCCGACTTCGCTGGGCAAGAGCAGCCGAACAGCTACTTTGATAGTTAGTCTGTCCAAGGCGCCTACACAGCCTTTCCCGATGCGATATGAGACATGAAGCGGGACCGCGTCCCGCACCTGCATGTCGGTCCCATTCTGCAAATTCAGAGCTGCCGTAATTATGTCTCTGCGCTTTAGTTTGCCAGCCGCCGCAGGAGCGGCCCAATCCGCTGTCTCTGATTCGGCGTCAACTGGGGAATTCTAGGAAGGGATCGCCGGTGTTCCGAGACGAATATCAACCAAGTCGGCATTACTGTCGCGTTTCTGGTCGGATGACTGCCTCCCGGAGTCAGTTGCGCGATAATTGTTTGTTTCATCCAATGCGTCATTCAATTGCAGAATGGCTGGTTACATTGGTAAGTCCCTTGCTATAATGTGTCAGTTGTGCGGTTGTTCTCATTCCGTCTTCACGCAGCGTCGATCTTTCCCTTCCTGGAGCGCGGCGAGACCTCACTTATTCCCAACTGAGAAAACGGGAGAGGCGACCAGTACTCCCTTGAAACGGGGCCCGCTATTCAATCCATTCTTTCAGAGACCTTTGTTAAACACGTTTGTATTGTGGCAAACACTTGCATACCTTTGACAGCTGAGCCTGCTACAATGACACCGAGAACACACCGAGACAGCCGTTTCGCGGCAACAGCAAACATCAAGAGTGATATCATGGAGTTGAACAGGTATAAAGAAGTATCGATTCCTTCCCATCATCAGAACTTCTCATCCATCACATCCAACACAATCACATCACAACCACATCACAGCTCACTCTCAACACTCACTCTTCTTCCCAACCTTTCCAACAAACCCAACAATCTTTCAACATGAAGTTCATCTCCATCGCCCTTCCCCTCCTCGCCGGTGTCGCCATTGCTGCGCCCGCCGTCCAGGATGCCGACACCGCTCTAGTCGCTCGTGAGGAGACTCTCCTTTTCGATAGACTCGTCGCCGACTTGGACAAGCGCCACAGCGTCATCGTCGAGCGCGAGTCCAACGACATCCACATCAACCTCAGCGGTGGACTCATCCGAGCCGTCCAGGACCTTCTCGCCAGCCTTGGCGATGGCCTCTCTGACTCCGTTGGCGGACTTCTGAGCTCACTTGCCGGCTCTCTCGGTGGCGGCCGCAACAAGCGCGAGGAGGCGCTCGGTAAGTCATCATCAAAAAACAAACTACTCCGTACTAACAATACCTAGGTGGCATCATCGGAACCATCAGCCAGGCCCTCACCGAGCTGGCCAAGACTGACAAGTCGCTCGAGGCTGTCGCCGTCGAGTTCGCAAAGGTTGCCCACAAGCTGACCGCCATTGCCGACTCTCGATAAATCATCAACCGGAGATCTACGGATATGGAGCTGGAGAGAGACAGAGACCGTATCCAATTAATTGGCTGTGTTAAGAAAAGGGGGGGTTTCGATTCGACAGGTGGGATCTGATTAGCTGCATGGTTGATTAGATAGTTACTCAGTACTTATATCGGTTGGGAACATATTCCCTAGAAAGATAGCAATTAATGCTTGATTATAACCCAATCTCTCCAACGTGATCTTTGTTCTTTGCTATAGCCTTTTTATTCAATTTCGCTGACAAACCATGTCCCTGCAAATATCACACACAACACACTTCAATTTACTTCTGAAACACGCATAAACGATCGAAGGCGATCGGGAGCGCGCTTTCATGTGGCGTGGCTCAAGAGGCCCGCAGATTTGAAAGTTTGTTTGGTGGGTCTATAACGTTATGACTTATGAATCAAGAGGGGATTGATCTTACAAATCAAGAAAATAGAAATGGCCTTTTAAGAATAAAAGCTCTTGTAGCCAGCAAGATTGATATAATATTCAGAGTATCATTTGATTATCGCAACTATTGACGGATAGAAGCGTCATTCACACTGGCAGTTTGCAATGTCCCAATCAATTCCCAAGACTAGCAACCAGTGGAGGGTCGTAGGCCAGGATGGATTTGATTCTCTCGAATTTTCAGAGCAACCTGTGCCTGAACTGGGTGACAGTCAGGTCCTGGTCAAACGCAAGTCCCCGCCCCCTAGAAGCTAAGCCGTCAGTTACGCCGTTAACTAACCAGGATTCACAGTCCGAGGTGCATCCATCAATGTACGCTTTAGCACCTGTTCGTCACACCCTTGACTAACCCGGAATTAGTATCGCGATCTGATGATAGCCCAAGGAAAATACCCTTGGGGCCTGAAACTCGGCGTTGTTGCTGGATCCGATGGAGCTGGAACCGTTTTGGCTATCGGCAAACATGTCACTCGGTTCCAGCCTGGCGACAATGTTGTCACAATACTTAACCAACAACATATTGCAGGATATTTGAATCCCCAAATACTAAGGTCTGGACTAGGCGCCTCAGTCGACGGCACTCTACGGTCTGTTGGCGCTTTCGATGAACACGGCCTTGTAGCGATGCCCAAGGGCCTGAGCTTCACTGAGGCCGCAACTCTCAGCTGCGCTGGATTAACTGCGTGGAACGCTCTTTTTGGGTTAGTTGGAAAACACGTTACTGCGGGCCAATGGGTGCTTACTCAAGGTACTGGCGGAGTAAGCATCTTCGCTATCCAGTTTGCCAAAGCCATCGGTGCGAGGGTCATTGCTACAACAAGCTCTAGCAAGAAAGCAGAGATCCTTGAGAGACTGGGTGCTGATCACATCATTAACTACCGCGAAACTCCCGGGTGGGGCCCCCTTGCGAAGGATCTGACCGGAGGCGTTGGCGTTGATCTCGTTGTTGAGGTTGCGGGCACCTCGATGAAGCAGAGCATCGCCAGTCTCAAGCTTGACGGCACCATCAGCATCATTGGCTCAGTTGGCGGCGAGGTCAAGGAACAGCCTGGCGTACTCGAGTGCTGGCTCAACCTCTGCACGGCACGCGGTGTGTGGGTTGGTAGTCGGCTCCAGATGGAGGAGATGTGCCAAGCCATCGAAGCCAACCCCGACAAGCTCCGCCCTGTTGTTGACCCGAAGGTTTTCACACTGGAACAAGTGAAGGAGGCTTATGAGTATCAGTTGGCAGGTAAGCACCAGGGAAAGATTGGCATCGAAATTTCTTAGATGCGTGTACGGTTTATGCAGTTATTACTACCAAAAATATCAATTCGCAACCAGCGTGTCCATAAACGGCATTGGGTATCGACTATTTACTATCTCAAAAAACCTATTGTCCCTTCTCGTCAACTTTCGGAGTAACCTGTCCGCTTCCCGAAGAGCCTTCGGCCTCGTGGACGGTTGTGCCAGCAGTCTTGAAGGACCGAGATCCAGTCAAGTCAAGATAGATGTACTTGGCAGTGCGGATGAGAGTCTTGCGGCCCTCGAAAACAGGGAAGAGGCCGACGGCGATGAAGGAGCAGAAGATCCAGATGATTCCAACGGTGACCCAGCCAGTGAAGAAGGGCTTGGAAAAGATGTACGCGGTGCCGTACATGGGAAGGGGCCAGAGGACAAGGAAGGCGATAGTCTAAAGGTGTAGGTTAGCATTGGTTGGCCTAGTGTGCGATAAATCTCGTTGCTTACCATGACAATCGTTGTGGTCTTGCTGATCTTTCCAGCTCTGAGCAACTTCCTCTGCTCCTCAGCGGCTTCATCTGTTGTCTCAACATGGCCCCCAGTTGTGTTCTCCAAGTCAACACCGGCAGCTGCGGCAAGATCGTGGTCGTCTCCCTTGCGGATATCCATCATGCTCTTCCAGTCATAGTTCTGAGGACCGAAACCATAGGTCAAGATAGGGATGAAAATGATGGGAGAGAGTAGAGCAGTCACATTTCCGGCTAACATTGGATTGTTAGAGCCAGTACAGGCGACGCTGAGGGAACCGCAGTCCTTCTTGGCGGTGACTAGCCAAGCAACGAGGGCGACAATGAGGCCTAGCACAGGCGACAAACTGGCAGCCCACTTGTTCTGCTTGGGCCAGATAAGAGTCAAAGTGGCAGGAAGCACGGCAGAGGAAATGATACATCCCATCATGACATACAAATAGCCCATGGAAATACCGGCGTACCAAAGACCGACGGAGAAGCTGGAGATGAAGAGCGCGTAGGCGCAGACGATGCAGTGGGAGATCCAAATGAGCTGCTTTCCGGGCGCATCAGGCTTGATGTAGGTACGATAAAAATCATAAGTGAAGATGGAAGACACGGCGATGAGCTCGGCCGAGGTGGCACTGGTCACTGCCATGAAGATGATGAGGAGAGTCGCCACGGCACCACCCTTTCCGAGCAGAGCGACAGCGGCGTACGGGAGCACGAGACCCTCGCTCACTGCAGCATCAGACATGCGGTCAGGGTAGGTTGGGAAAAGAGGATTGGTCTCGAGAGACAGAGCGGCCAATCCCATGGTGGTGGCGGTAAGCCAGGGGATGGCGAACCACGAGAGACCACCGATCAGATAGCCGGGTAGCGCATGGACGGGCGACGCAGCGATGGCCTTGTTGTAGTAGCCATTGTCAAGGAAAACGGTACCGAAATTACCGACGATGTTGATGACGAAGAAGATGGCGCCCTCTTTGGATCGCATCGTCAGGTAGCTGCCGTCGGCATTGCCCTCGACAGGGTGGCGCTCGGACGCGGCAACCAGCGCATCGTAGACGACAGAGGGAGAGCCGAGGGTGTCGGACGACGCATACGTGGTCAGGGAAAAGATGATGATGATGATGAGCAGGATGAAGGTGTGTGCCCAGTCGGTCAAGAAGGTGGCCTTGAGGCCGCCGACGATGGTGTACATGACGACGCCCAGCGGCAGCAGGTAGATGGCGGCGATGGCGTGCATGCCTGTAAGAGCGCTAACAGTCGCAGATCCGCCGACGATTAGCATCAGCGAGACCAGGATGTTGGTGACGAGGCCGAAGACCATGAAGACCACGTGCGCGCCGGTGCCGTAGCGGGCGCGGATGACTTCCAGGAACGTGTGGGCGTTGGGCGCACGGCGCTTGAGCTCGATGGCCAGCGTCGCGAACAGCAGGATCTGGACTGTAGCGCCCGAGGCGTACCAGAACGGCCCACTGACGCCGTAGCGATAGCACACGCCCGACGACTGCAGCAGCGTTGCGGCCCAGGTCCACGACGACACAACCGCGGAGCCGACGAGGCCCGACTTGACGGTGCGGCCGGCCGTGGTGAAGTGCTCCGACGTCTGCAGCTCCGAGTTGTAGCGGCGCAGGATGAAGGTGGTGAGGATCATGGCTGGGCGTGTTAGTTGGTAGGCCGCGGTTGGGGCTAATTGGGGCCGGTTCGGCTCTTACCGAACGCAAATGCGAAGCCAAGGCCCAGCACGATGCCATAGCCGTAGCTCTGGTCCAATGCGACTGTGGCCCCCATTGCGGTGGATTTGGTGGCTGGATTGCCAATTGCGTGGCTGTATTCCCGGTTCGCGACTGGTTCACGGCGCGTGGTGATGGCGGAGACGGTGGAGGCGATGGATGCGATGCAATGGACCAAGCGTTCTCCGGGTGGGACTGATGCGAGCAATGGCCAAGTTTTGCCCCCGGATCTTGGCGGAGCTTTAAGTATATTTGAGTATGAGCCGTCTTAGACCAATTGTCGAATTGTCGTTCGTCGGGTGATAAGGCGGCTGCCATTACACACGCAAACTCTGCGTCGCCCTTATCAACGGCAGCCCTGCATCGGCGCCAGAGCCGTGACGAGATGCTTTATTGTCCGACCGCAGAGATAACGCACGGCCGGAACCCAATGGCGTCCCTCCCGCCGCCCTCCAGGGCCTAGCCAACGTGGGCGGGCCTCGTCCAACCCGCGCTGTGGCCGGCGGCGGACCCCCGGCGGGCGATAACCTCATTGGCGGCTCGCGTCGCAGCGGCGCTGGGGGGGAGGATCGTGGGGAAGAGAGTCCGGCATACGGTAGATACTGCGTGTGCGACGTTGCCAGACTGGGTTACCAGGTTGCCAGACTAACAAACTGCGTAGCACTGCACCCGCGGATATCTACAATCCCCCGCCCGCCGGGCCTGTGAGCGCCGCGATAGACGACGGGGGTGTGGTCCCGGTCGCTGGGTTTGATGCTGCGACTCTGCTGTGACTTGTCAGCGTACGACCGACCGACGGAGCAGCGGCAGATTCCTCGGCCTGCGAGAATGACTAACATACCTGAGGTAATCCACACCGTCTCTATCATGGCCAAGCCTTTCCCATTGCCCATCTCTACAGCGGCCATCGTCCGGGGCTGCCACACCCACGGTGGCTTTCCCCAGCCAGCCTTCACAAGTGGGGGGTGAGAATCCTGATCGACACAATCGACACAATCACCGCCGTCCAACGCTGCCAAGCTCGCCCTCGATAAGAAGCAAGCAGAAGCCATTGACACATGACAAAAAGCGTTGGACAAAGCTGAATACGCGCAGCCCGTGGCGTCGTTTAGCTCGCGCAAGCCCAATCGCAGCTTATCATCCCTCCGACGGCCCGCGAATCGAGACTCCCCGCCCAACCTCTCACCGAACCTCTACACGACGCCTGCCTGCACCTCCAACCACGGGCAAAAAAGAAACACAATGGCAAAAAGAACATACAACAGTGAGGATTCCCCGGTCGTCACCGACCCGAGTACTAATTCACCGCTTCTCAGCTTGACTAGGGGAGAGCGGACGGGATCCCGTATTTTCTAAGAGCTATGGTCGTATGTGCTGGGAGAATCGACGAAGCGAAGATATATTGATAATCGAAATAGAGCTCATGGTGGGTGGAAAATGAGGGGTGGCTTGTATGGCTCGTGTGTGCTATCGTGCGTGCTGGCTGTGGCTGATAAGTGGCGCCCCCGCCTCCTGTGTAACTGAGCTAGAGAGTCGCTGCCGCTACTACGTCTTGCAGATAGCAATTCCACTGAAGTAATCTTAGGCTACTGGAATTCATTCTCATTATCATCATCATCGCTATCGCAGCTATGAAAATAGCCAAAGGGCCAAGGGGGTATCCTTCGTCCATTGGTCCCCTGCCCTCTTTTGCCTCCAGTTCCAATGTGCAATTAGGACCTTACGCAGAAGGTGGTCCCCGAAGCTTGTTCTTGCACAACCCATTATTAGAGGTGCTAACGATGTGGCAGATGGGCAAGAAGTTGGGATAAGAAATTCATGGTGAAGAAGTGCAGAGGCACATAAACTTCATGGTCCGCTCAAGCTGGGCGCTGACGACATAACACCTTGCATAGAATCTAACATGATTGAATATACCAGACAAAGTCTTCTGATGGAAAACAATAGAATGTGCGCTTAAAATAGACG
Organism: Cylindrodendrum hubeiense; assembly: GCA_014621425.1. NCBI lineage: Eukaryota > Fungi > Ascomycota > Sordariomycetes > Hypocreales > Nectriaceae > Cylindrodendrum > Cylindrodendrum hubeiense. The sequence continues at coordinate 168,501 of JAANBB010000033.1, forward strand.
TCTCCGCTTACTCGGTTGAAGTTCAGTTCCCTCGTCGTCTTCTTCTTCTTCTTCTTCTTCTTCTTCTTCATCGTCTTCAACCTCCCCGTCTAGTTCATTTTTGCCTTCTTTATCACTTCCCCCTTCTTCTTCGTTGTTTGGATGGTACTCTACCTGTTGCTCTTGGAGGAAGATTTGCTCCATAAACTGCGTGAATTGTTTCATGGGCTGCAAGGCCAACTCCATATGTCGTCCGTCAATACGACCACCCGCAGAATCGTCGCTGAGGGAGAGTGCACACGCTGTGCGCACAAGATTCTTTATTTGCCGACCGTTCAGCTGTTCTTTAGCAAATTTTTCAAGCACACCATCACGGCTCATTGCTTCTGCACTCTCTTCTGAAATTTGTTCAAGGAAGGAATACAGGAGTGCACGTCGGCTCGACTCTGCAAGGGGTGGATAGTGGACTGCAAGATGAATGCGAGACACAAAGGCTCTGTCAAATGAGCTGATGCGGTTTGTTGTCAAAAAAAGAATGCCATGGTAGTACTCGAGCATTCGAAGAAAGACTATGACGGCGTTAGCAATAACACGCACCATGATTGGCTTTTCGTGGGCAAGATCCTCTTCCCCGATTCGAGCACACAACAGAAAGAGAACTTTACCAGAGACAATCCCATTGTGTACGAGATTTTTCGATTTTCGTTGTTCCAGATAGACGTCGGCTTCATCAAGAAGAAGCAAGGCATGCCATCTCTCAGCCAGGTTAAAAGCATCCTTCAGTCCTTTCTCCACACCTGACGCAGTTGTTCCCAGTGACCCAGCATCAAATCGAAGGAGAGGCTTTCTGCAATAGTCTGCAACACTTTCTGTCAAAAGTCAGTTTGAGGACATGTCGTAGCTTATATTGGCCCAATGCACATACCAGCTGTCAATGTTTTACCAACACCGGGTTCCCCATGCAACAAGAAGATCATGCCTCTTCCCTTTCCCTTTACTAGATCATCGAAGATAAAGCTATCATCTTCGTGTACACGAACCAAGGAGAGAATTTGCTGTTTCTGTTCATCCGGGATAATAAGCGCATCAAAGGCATGTGAGTCAAAAGTTATCTGACTAATTGAGTCGATGTCGAATGTGTCCCACACGTTATCCCTCAAAGAATAACCTGCGACATACGTACTGCATATCATGAGATCAGCCTCTGACATTTTTATATGGGCATCGTCAGCCTTGAATCTCTTTTTCTTCTCTGACAGATAGATTGAGCCTTCTCCCCAAAGGATGTAGCCTTCGCAGTCAGTCACAATACGAGTTTTCCTCTAAGTCACGTTAGTAAAGATCTTAATGCTGATATATCGAACCATGAGGCGCGTTGCATACCCTGCCACCCGAAAACTTGTCAGTCTTCGCATTGTACCAAAGATGCTGCTGCCCGTGAATGCCTACGAATTTACGACCGCGTGTCACAAGCTGCTCCTTAACAGTCTGCTGCTCGCCCGGTGGCAACCGATTGAGGGGAATGGCCTGAAGCTCCCGCAGCGGCTTCACACCATCATAAGAGTTGATGCATGTACCAAATGGCTTGAAACCAAAGAGATTTCCGTCGTAATCAATGCAGTGACCTGACAATATCCACGAGTTTCCTTGCAGCTCCATCTCTTCGAAGAGGAATGCCTGATGAGGAGCCTCTCGAACATATACAATGTCTCCAAGTCGGAAGATCATCCACAGATACTTGTGGTCCAGGGAAGGTTCATCGTCTAACAACCATTCGAACGTGGCAAAAGCGACTATCTCTACCGCGAAGGCTTCCCACATGTAGGAAATTAAGTGTTGTACATGCTGTGCCGCGTCCGAATTATAGCCCTGTTGCTGCAGCGTTGACCCATAACTTAGAAGCTCCTGGCGGTAATGAAAAAGACAATGTGGTTCGCCTGCGATAGTAATGTGTCTTGTGTTGACGTTGAAAGAGCAGAACTGGGGCACAACAGCCTTGAGTGCAGCTTTCATGTGTGGCGATTTAATTTCGAGTACAGTTTTCTCAACACGTTCATAGCGGTCCCAGTAGGTTGTGACTGTTAAGGCACTTTCAAAGCCCTCACCTTTCTTTTCGGTGTACTTTTTCCCGGCCGGTAGAACAACACGGTCACCGGAGGCATTGTAGAAAGAATCGAAGCGCTTAGTCTCGCACACGGTGCCAGCTCCCTCAAGAGTTCTTGGGTTGGCAGGTTGAGATGGTAAAGACGATGTCCAATTGAATGGCTCATCTCCGAGGGTCGATTCCATGATGTTCAGGCTCAGCTGCACTATTTCAATGTGCGATTGATGTGGTACGACTCATCAAGATCAAAGATGTTGGTCAAAAATAGGAGGTATTGCAGCCTTTTATATTTAATACCCCTCATCAAAAAATCCCAGCCGTATCTGTGCTACACCCTAAATGAAGTACATGTACATGTACCTAGTTCTCATTTGACCCCCAGGCCGTATGACGTCACCAGTGGCTAGTGAGTCTGTTATTTTGCAAACAAAGGCTGTTCGGTGACAGATCTCAAGGCTTGGACTTCTTATTATCCTCGGGAGAAAGAGTAAGAGAGGTGAAGCATGCCACGTTGGAATGCACTATTGAAGATTCAGGAGGATTTGTGTTCAGAGTCCATTTGACGGCAGCGATCATATTGAATGGTTGATCATCCGCAGACTCGGTCAGCCATCGCTCTAGGACAGGATTATTGGGCTGGCCATAAGCCGTCGGAGCTGACTGAGAGGCAGCCTTCTTGCTTCCATGTCGCGGGACAGGCACGAAAGTGGTCGACTGGTCACGGAAACTTAGTAGATTTTGTGCATCAAAATAGTTAGGAAACCAACCATTTTCCCAAAGTGGCTACACTAGGTATATTTCAGGTGTCGATTTTCTGAATGTAGACCGCCGTCATACGTTTGAAAGAGAAGAATCAGAAAGAGCTAGTTTGCTCGTGCGTCAAGGTTTCTGTTGTTTCGAACGGTCACTGGCGTACAATGCAGTGCTGAATGTTTTCCGTGGCTCCGAGGATGGATGGTGATTTATACATCAGTGTTGATAGGAGAATAGTTCTTTTGGGGACTTTCCCCGGACTTTTCTATGAAAAGACCCCCTTGATTTCAAGAGCATGATTTCAGGGTTGGATTCGAAATCGACGACATGATTGCCTGATTTCACAGCCTTGGAGACGACCTTGAACGCCACACCTAGCTAGGACTTTTGGAGCTTTTCTGGTGGGTGGTATGTGTGTCCCTGAGATTTCCTTCCATCCTTCGATTTGGAATTCTGGGACACAGCTTGAGGATGGTACATATTACTGGGGGACTTTTTGGACCTTTAGCAGATCAATCAAGAGGTTCCAGTATCCTTGATCCGGCTATGATTCAAGATCCTTGAACTGTGGTACCGATTGCGTGCGCATTCAAGACATTGCTGAAGTGCAGCGGGCGAAGGCTTCCTTAAATCGCTCGATGAGCTGAAAAATGTTTTCAACCCTTTTTTGTTGTCCAATGAAATATCGAAGGTTCTATGCAGCTGGCCCTACTTGTATCGGTACTGAACGTTTACGGTGAATGGTAAGCGCTCATCATATGCAAGGCGAATGATGATCCACTAAAATGATTCCCAGGATTGGACAGAATCCACGAATGATGCGAGCGTAAGAAGTACGTGAAAGGACTAATTATGCGAGGGACATCGGAACCATCTTTCGGTACTTTGTAGCCAAGCTGTGGCTGGGTGGTCTGTCAATCTTTGCCTATTATTGGATGCCCGTTTCGTTGTCGGGTCATTCCGACACAAGCCCACAGCTTCGGAAAGACAGACACGTGTCCCATAATATCTCACAATACCTACCATTTATCGTTTGCTTCTGTTGCCCTCTGCGTGGACCCGCAAGGCCGCTCTATATGTTTACGGTTCATCGGCAAGACAAGTTTTCCCCATCGTTGTGGCCAGGCCTTCATTTTCCCTGTTCACTACCATGTCTAACATCAACCGTCCCTCAAGCAGCCAAAACATTCCTTGGAATGGCCAGTCTGCTCCTCGAATGCTATCTCAGGGAGTTCCAAGCCAACGCAACGCGACTGCTAATATGTGGCCGTTGCCCACCTCGCCCGAATACCTGCTTCCACCACCCTCGACACAACATGTTCAAAATTTCACCGGCTTGCAACTGGAGAGTGCCTTTACCACGCCCCATTCACAAGGCGCAAGGCAAGGCGACACGAGCAGTACCGGTAACGCATTTTTGAGGCCTACTCATGCGCCTTTGAGTAGTTCGAGATATTCAAGCGCAGCCCAAGCTTTCTACAACTCAACATCCATTGTTCAATCGCTTGAAAGGGACTGGATGACCCCGGCCAACAGAGAAGATGGTGATAACACTTCATCACAGCGGTCATCCCGCAAGCCCAGAACACGCCAACCCGGTGAGGCACAGTGGCAGCAGAACAAAACACACATTGAAAAAATGTACATGAAAGATGATCTGCCCCTGCTGCAGGTAATGCGGTTGATGGAACGTGATCATAACTTCTCTGCCACGTAAGTCACGTCACTTGTGCATTATGCATGTGTGCTACCCTTTGTTTCAACGAGACGATTTTGGCTGATGCCCCAATTGCAATAGTGAGAGAATGTATAAGAACAAGTTCAAGATTTGGCGATGGTCCAAGAACTTACCCCAGGAGAGAGCTGTCTGGATGACTGAGAAGCTTCAACAGCGGAGGCCCTCGAAAACAGTATTCTACTGGAACAATCAGGAGTGGACTGAGGAGAAACTCATGCAGAAATGTGGCAAGGCTTTGTTGAGCCAGTCTGGGCGCGGTGAGTCAGTCATATTTTGATAAAGCATACGGCTTCACTAAAAGATGCGCTGCAGACGGGCCAATCACGTGTGCCCCGACTCCAAACGACATGGAGTACAAGACACCCCCAAACTTTGCTGAGAGTCCACGACAACCCTGGATCGCGACATCTCAGCCATACGAGCCACAAGAGCCGCAAGAGCCGCAAGAGCCGCAAGAGCCGCAAGAGCCACAAGAGCCACAAGAGCCACAAGAGCCACAAGAGCCACAAGAGCCACAAGAGCCCCACGACGTGATAAATCAGAAAAAAGAGCCGGATGGGTTCTATCTTGACAGAATACCAGCCAACTTAGATCTGAGTCGAATAACGATATCTTATCTCGATAAGTTGCTCAAGGGGGCCTCTTATGCCGCATCCGCTGGGGTAATCGATGAGGCCGAAGCAAATTTTCGAGACGCAGTCTCAGGATTTCGCTTCCTGCTGTCGCCGACCCATGAGAATACTCTTAGAGCCGGATACTTGTATGCTTCCTTCCACGCCAACTGCGCCAACATGGACAAAGCAGACGCTGTTTTGAACTGGATGTCCGAGAAACACGTGAATAGATGGGGGTCTAAGCATAAAAAGACTTACCTCCACTACGCCCGCATGATAGAGCTATTCCGATCCTGGGGCCGTCAGGAACGTGCTGATATTCTGGTTTACAAGCTCTTGGATGGTACGAACGACGACGATGACGGATCTTTTATGAATTTCTGCGCAGTCCAGTCGGGAAATCAGCATCGGCGCTCAATTGAAGGGATTGACCACGAGCAGGCGTTCCCTAAGACGATCGACCCTGAACTACTGAGCCATCAACTCGACAAGATCGATCTCGCGATCATGGCAAACATAACAGGATTTGATGATGTCCTCGAAGTCATCATCGGGCATTGCGAAGGCAAATCAGAGGACTTGCATATGTGTTTACAAGCTTGCCGAGCCAAAAGCGCGCTTGCGAAACTGCATAGCGCTGCTGGCCGCACCGAAGAGATGCGTCGAGTCCTCAAGAGTGCGAGAAAGTCACTGGAACCACTTCTGGTTGTGGGAGAGGAGCCCATATCCCAAACCATCCTTGATACATCAAGACGCCTTTCTCGTCTATTCTTCGAGGCGCACGACAAGCCATCGTGCAACGCTGTGCTTGACGAAGTCATCGCGTCACTAGAGGCGCGGCGCCATATTCCGGTCTACGAGCGTCAGCTTGAGGACGCATTCTTAATGGACTTTGTCGTGGCGATAGCTTTCCAATTTCATGAGATTGCCTCGTGGGATATGTGTCGACATTGGGTTGCGCGTAGCCTCGGTCTTGCTATAAGACTATATGGAAGGAAGTCCTCGGAGGCCCGAAGATTTGAGAAGATATTGAAGAAGGAAGACTTCAATATGCGAACTTCGCCGAATATTCCCCATTTGATGAGCTACTCGGGACGTTCGTTGAATTTTAGAGTATCGTCAGATATGGCTTCGTTGTAGTCATTTAGGCTGTTTCACGAGTACATTGAAGCTGCGGTGAGACATGAATGTAACTCTATATATTCTACTAGATCTTACGGCCTCGTATCCAATCGACGCTCGCTTTGCTTCGCTTACCTCTAGCGAGTATTCGATGCTTGCTAACTTACTGCACTTAATCCAGTGCCAATTTAACTGACTGACTTGTTGACTTGAGGGTAATAAGGGAAGGGAGGTCTTCAATGTAGCCGTCCATTGCATCGAATGAAGCAAAATATACAAAGTTCACAAATATTCAACTGAAATTATTCACACATGATGAATACAATATTCATGCCACTTTAAATAGTAGTATCATTGGCTGGATATTTGTGGAAGCGAATTTGTCAATGTATACCTGCTAAGCAGAAGAAGGTGTACGAGGTTGATGCTCATGACAACATCGTCAATGTTAATAATGCCACCTTGAATACTAGCCAAGCTTAAGAGAATTCACACTCATTTCGCCCGGATTACGGTTGCTATGCACACCACCTGGTATCGTGTATTCTAGTCACCCGGGGCAGCCAAAATTATATTCAACTCAGAGAAGTTATTGTTGGTTCTAGAAGGCAAAAATGGAATCTGTAATCGCTGCGGCAAATCTCACAACACTGAGACTACTCAAGTTCTTCTGCCAACGAAGAAAAGTAACTGGTGATTATCCCATGCGAGATAAACCTGTTAAGTACTACGAGTATTGGTGTTTTCACACATATACAATTTTTACCTAAATCTGAGCCAAATCATTTGCATTTGCGTCCTTGGCCTAAAGGCAACTTTTAACATTATGGAATAAACAACTAAAATAAAGTGTAGTATTAGGATAAATAAATGCTAATACTTAGCCTTCCCGGGTTTCCCCTGCTTAAATGTCACATTCGGTACATTGCTGGTAACTATCTTTCGAAATAGCTGTATACGACGGATGTGCGAATAGCAATACTCAACATTTTTTGGTTCATAAATGATTTAGCGGGGCACGAACTGGGTGGTCCTTCTACCCATCTGGCCCTCATCGTTATCTTGCTTGTCACCACGCCATTCATTCAGATGAACTCACCACACCAGTACGGGTCGGAATGCCGTGGGGAGCAAGATTTGGATTTGATATCGGCGAAGATCAAGAAATCGAAGACATTGAAAATGCGGCTGGTTTGGCAGTTGATGATTAGGGTGATTCTGGGCGCGTCCAACTCTTGGTAGCGCTCCGCAGGTCTAATCCGCAGGCGATCGATCCCCTGTCCCACCCGTGTTGGGCGGTGTAACTTGCTTCTTGAAGGCATCAGCACCATGTCCAACTTCAATGTTCGACGACGTAAGACTAAGGCAGACGCGTATTGCCAGCAGCATACGCTGGTCGTGGCTGGCGGCCATGGGACCAAGTGTTATGCCGGAGTTGATGAACCAAGAAAGTATGATTTCAGATGGTACTTCTGTGATTTGATAGCTCTAGTGTATTTTTTCGGATTCTTAAGGGGGTAGCCTTGATTTTTCGGTTTTACAGCGAATTCGGCTCTGAATCACTTCTTTGAGTGTCCAGTGGAGGGGCCGCGTGCCAGCGCTGCTCAGTGGCCGACCCTAAGGCCTTCTCGCCACATGCCCAACCGGCCCACAGAGTGGTTCCGCCATGTCCAGACCAGCTGTTGCACCCCAGGTCCACCAGGTCCTCGGCCATGCCTTGCCATGTCACCACTTCCAAATCCTCCTCTCCCAGCGTGATTCTCGTGGTTGTGCCCACCAGGTGATAGAAGATTGTAAGAGGTGTTGGGCCTGGGACACCAGTTTGCCAAATTACTATGGGAACCGGACATCAGATTGACAGGCCTCTACCAACTCCCCTGGAGCTTACAGTGGGCTACAGTGGACCTATAGCGCGGAGGATAGTGAATCGGTGATGGCAGGGTACACCACGCCCACTACCGACCGCTGGACACGCCCGAAAATCAATCTGACTCGGGCGACTTTGAGGAATTATTTTGAACGAGGAGTGCGCACTGAATCCCCAGTTTCAATCACCCGGGCCGCTCAAGGGCCACCTGCACTGGCCTCTTCTAAACTTCAACTCAACACCACAGCCACACCGGACTTCCTTCCTTCCTCAACAGCAACCATGTGACATCCGGCTCCTTCCCACCACGGATCGGCACCATGGCCAATTTTTTGTTCACTCCCAGGCACCAACCTCGCATCGCAATCATCACCATCACCTTCATCGACATGGGTTCGGTGTCGTACACATCCAGTGTGGCGCTGGTCACCTTTGACCCTACCCAAGAAGTCGAGTGGCCAGAAGTTCTGCCCCCCATTCCAGATTCCTCAGTCTCCCACAGTCCCCTCCCACAGTCTCCATCTGCTGCGGCGACCCAGCCACCACCAGCTGAGCTCCATCCCGATGACTGTAAGTATCACGTCAAAGTACATTGTTGCTTTTTATTACTAACACACATTTGGGGATATACTTTCAGGAAGAAGAAGATGCACGACTCGACATCGTACGAGCCTTTGTTCGACGATCTCGCCAGACTTATATTTATGACCACCTCGCGAACGTCGACATCGATTAGGAATTCGAAGGTCCATCCTTCGCTTGCCGCGTCATCGCTTTGTCCTGCTTCGGACGGGATTTCAAAAGGAGCACCAACCTGAGGACCCACCTTCGTAATGCGGCCCATCTCGTAGGTTATTTCATTCTCATGTCATTGAACACTCTAACCAGCATCTAGGAGCATAATAGACTATCAATCCCTATGCCGCCGTCACCAAAGCCCGGCTGCAAGCGCAAGCATCATATGATTGTTGATATTCCAAAACCTGCTACTCCTCCAGCTTACCCGCTAGATATAGAGATACCAGAAGAAGAAGAAGAAGCTGCTGATTTTCTGGATGGCGATGTCGAGAAAGGGATACCTGACTCCGAGGAAGATGATGCTGATTTTATGGATGGCGATGTTGAGATGGACGTGGAATCGTAGCTGAGAGCACAGGGTAGACTGATTTAAAATTGAAAATGTACGATGGTTCAAATTTAAGGCTGTACAAGAAAATGATCGAGCAATCTTTTGGCCATTTGCGACGCAGTGATGTAAGGGTAGAGAGAGTACAGGAGAATCAATTCTACCAGCCGCTGGACGCAGCATTAAATAAATATTGAGCGAGCCACTTTGACGAAATATTTTGCTCTAGCTTTTTGGAGAGGACCAGCCGGAAACTCGATTTTTCACTGTAATCTAATATGGGTATTATGCCAAGTGAACCATTTGGTGTATGATTGTGAAATCGACAAAATGTTTCAAGTTGAGAGCACGCCTGTAAAAGATCCAGGGCAGTAAAATTTATGACCACCGGAAACCTCCCATTGAGCATTCAGACTAATTGCCCGAATAACACTTAATACAAGATGTAGCATATGAGGCCATGGAGAATGCCTGTCGAAAATGTTCACAATCCATCATCTTGTATTAACCAGTTCCAAATCCGTTGCAGTTTCAGTATGTTTGTCTTGAACTACACAGTCGACCGTACTTTGTAGCAATCGGGCCAAGAATCAACTTCACTTTAATTTCCTTGTTTTGAGGCTTATAATCGGTCGTGCCCATGCGCGCGTGGTATGGTTACCGGTATTTTTGTGAAGTGTCATAATCCATGGTGCCGTATTATTTCTTAAATCTTAGCATCTTGGAATCAATCGACCTCATGGCCATGTTCAAGATTTGTTCCACATGTTATTTGTGTGTCTTAAATTTCACAATCGACGGTGTTGTATTATTCTCTTAAATCTTATGATCAATCGATCTCACCGCCATATTCATGTTGTTGCAAATTTCACATATTTGTCTGCAATTTCACAATCGACGGTGCCATATTCTTCCCTTGGATTTTATAATCAATCATCATGGCCATTTCTAAGGTCTGTCGCACATTTCATATATTTGTCTTGAATCTCACAAACGGAACTCATGACGGCAATATTTATGAGCTGGTGCACGCCGGCAACTGCCTTCTATCCCTCTCAGAAATACACGTTATTCCAATACTCCCAATCCAAATTTCCATCGTCTGTGAAGCCCATGACATCAAGGTCGTGAGAATCTAGAGCCGTAGAAATCGAGAGACTATTCTCACTTTTGTCCTGTCTCTTGTCCCAGAGTAACTGGATGAACTGGGGTGTGAGATCAGATTCGCTCGCGCCTCGGTCGGTCACCAGTTCTTTTCTACGCGCTTGCCACGCCTCCAGCGTCAAATCACCAAAGGCAACAAAGAACCTGTTTGTGCCGTCTTCGATAAGCTCGGGGTGATCATTGTATAGGTCCCCGACCAGCCTCCAAGCCAGAGCCACGCGATCCCCGGAACACCGCTGTCGTAGGTCGCTGAGGACGTAGATGTAGGCGTCGATATGTGGCATATGTGGCTGACCAGTCATGTGGGCAAACAAGCGCGACGAGAAGTTGCTGCGGAAGCCTATATCCACCATCTCCAACAGTGTCAGGGCTGACTCGAAGACCATGTCGCTTTCCCGTTGCGTCATGTATACCTCGCCGCCAGTGGCGGCGGCTCGCCCACGGGGATGATGGACCTTCAGGCGCATGTGGGCAATAGTAAGATTGGATATGGCGTATGCTAGATTGTGAAGGGGTATCTGGGTGTCCCATCTGCCGAATCGCTGCTCCTGGTACATGGATTCGATATGATCAATAACATCATCCTCCATCTCCGTTGATGTCCTGGACTTTGTGGAAACTCGAACAACGCCTTCAAAGGCCTTGGCGGCTGGGGCCGAGCTTCGAACTAGATTAAACGTCTGGGACTTGGTCAGGATGCACATCATCTCAGTCGGAGTGTTGTGCTCAGTAGGGGGCTCCGTCATGTCGGGATGCAAATCCACATCGTTCACATTGAGCGGAAGGGGGACTTCGCCAAACATGGCGATTGGCGGTTTTGTCCCGGGATTGGAGCCTATGAGACATCGACAGTCGATGCCAAACAGCTGCCACCAGAGACGGATGCGCATCTCCCTGTCAAATACTGATATCTTGGGATCAGTGCTCCCACGCTGGAGACCCATCTTGTGGGCTATTCTTACGGCGGCGCCACACAGGCTGGATGTTAACTCAGAATCTGTATCTGTGTAAAGGAACATAACAAATGCCTGCAGAACCTCGAAATCCCGCGATGTGAGGAAGCCAACCTCGATGAGAGCACGCAAGGCTGCGGTGCGGTAGCGTGTAAATAGCGTGCTTCTGGTCTCCCCGAACGCCACATAGCAGTCAGTTGACGACATGGAGGTGATGGCCAAAGTGTATACTGTGAACAAGATGGCCGTTAGGGATTTTGATAGACTCTCAGGATGCCAGCATGCGTCTAGGACGCGTTGTTGTATTGTCGGTACATGAATAATCTTGATGAGCGGGTTGACATTTTCGACAAACGTCTGCCAGAGTCGGTAGATGTGTTTTGCTTCTGGATGTAGGCCCTCGAGCTTAGGCTCGGTGTTGCTGAAGACGAGCTGAAGTGGATCTGTAGGATCTGAAACGAGGTCGTCGTTATTACGCAGACTCTGGAGAGGAGGAAACTTGAGCTTTGGCGCAGTACAAGTTAGTATCTAGCAATTGGCGGTCCAGGAATAAATTACATACTTCTGAGCTCAGAGTCGACCATAAACACCTGAATAAGCAGTCAGTTTGTTGTTTATTGAAGAGTCTGTATATTGTCGCTGAGCTGGCCGTCTCACAATTGTGCATTTGCCGAGGAGTTCTCTGAGGGGCAAGTATTGGAGCTCGGATGAGCGTCTGCCAACACGACAGGGATTGGACTTTGGATATCGGTATAATCGCTTTTAGCTTCCAAACCTGAGGGAACCCAGGTATTGGCGGATTGCGTGTAGTCGATATTGTTCTTGCGCATCAAATCTTCGTAGCGAGCGAGTCGTGCAAGGAGATCCTCGTCAGCGACCCTCTTTCGAGGGCGATGCGTCGCGGGAGCATCGTATGAGCATTCTGACTGAGACTTGATGCAATTAGAGCAAGGATTGACTTTGTCACATTTGACCTTGCGGCGAGCACAGATTGAACAGGCGTTCTTGTGCAGTCTTTGTGACGCGGACGACGTCGACACAAGTGACGTCATGGGTCGCTGTGGAGAGAATTGAGTGATGAAATGATGTATGAATTACACCATGAATGGACTCGTCATTGATATTCGGGACACGTTTGTGCTTGTCCAAAAGGTGAACGTCAGGTCGAGTTCATAGAAGTCGGAGTGGCAGAGCGAATGTGGGCGTCGGGATTTCGGACAACTCGGGTCTATAAACGATCTAGCGCTTACCCACCTCGGAGGCTCGGCGCCGAATGCGAATATGGCCCTAATTTCGGAACAGATGTGCCGTGACAAGCTCAATCAGCAGGCTTTGCCCCACCTTGGGCATTCGAGAAGCTCTAACCGAGTTTGGACATCTCGGGCCCGATACAACAGACGCTCCACAGCTGGAGTGCCGATGGCCCCTGATTCGCATTAGCTCTCTGGCATTTTCAACATTGTCTTGTTCCTTATGGCAATTGTTTTATTTAAAAACATTCCCTTCTACGCATTTCTTGTTCTCTTGCTCTCTATCCTTACCATGACCAATTGGCTTTCCAACTGAGCAAACCTGCCTCCTTGACGACTTTCTCTACTTGACCACATACTTCAACTCCCGAACTTGCAGTTTCGACCACCACACTCACGATGCTATTCAAAAAGGGCGACAAGGGGGAAGCTCCCACCCCTTCCATTCATGAATCTGAGGCTACAGCGACTTCCGAACAAGAATCCCAAAACACTGTTCTTGCAGAAGATCATCCGGTATCCGCCATCGACGACACTGTGTACCCCTCGGGGCTGAAACTCGCCTTCCCTCTCATCTCCATCTATGTTAGCTTGTTTTTGGTCTCCCTGGTCAGTTTATATATCCATCCTTCCATATTTCCCAACTCAGAATACGGCCTAGAAAGCTAACAGTATGAACAGGATCGCATGATTATCGCGACGGCGACCCCACAGATCACCGACGACTTTCACTCTGTCACCGACATTGGTTGGTACGGCTCCGCGTTTTTGTTGACGACATGCGCCTTCCAACTGCTATTCGGGAAAATATACTCGTTCTACAGCATCAAGTACACGTTTTTGGCATCCGTCTTCCTCTTTGAGATAGGGTCAGCGTTGTGCGGAGCGGCTCCCAATTCGGTCGTTTTCATACTTGGCCGCGCCGTTTCAGGGCTGGGGTCGGCAGGTATTCTAAGCGGAGTGGTAAGTCTTTTGATGGAAAGCAAGGGTCCAGTACCCTCGACCTTGCCTCCCTTTACAGCATCTTATACCCATTTCATGCAGGACTTGTTGACTGATTATAACATCTTAATTCTAGTTGGTCGTCATTGTACACGCCGTGCCGCTGCACAGACGCCCACTGTATCAGGGCATGTTTGGTGCCGTTTTTGGCATTTCCTCTATCCTTGGACCGTTGCTGGGTGGAGCATTCACCACTAAACTCACATGGAGGTGGTGCTTTTACATCAATCTCCCATTTGGCGCAGTGGCCATGGTGGTGATTTTCTTTCTCCTGAACCTCCCTCCTCAGCCTCCGTCAAAGCTCTCCTCTAAGCAGAAGCTGGCTCAGCTTGATGTCACTGGCACTGCGCTGATTGTGCCGGGTGTAACCTGCCTCCTCCTAGCACTGCAGTGGGGTGGATCGACATATCTTGTAAGTTTGAAGCACCTAATGGTACGATCAAGATACTAATATTTCGGCAGTGGAGTGATGCACGCATTGAGGCTCTACTTGTTCTCGGAGGCTTGCTGCTCTTGGGCTTCGTCTTAGTACAGGCCCTGATGCCCAAAACAGCCACCATTCCGCCAAGGATCTTCAAGCAGCGCAGTATCGTAGCTGGCTTCTTCGCAACAACCTGCGTTGGGTCACAAATGGTCGTATTTGGTGAGATTAATCACCCCTGGAACGAACATTCAGGCTCGAGCTAACTCAGGACAGTCTACTATCTCCCAATCTGGTTCCAGGCCATTCAAGGCCTCTCGGCCGTTGATTCGGGCATCCGCACGCTGCCTATGGTTCTTGCATTAGTCTTCGCCTCCATCTTCACGGGTGTTCTTGTCCATCGAATTGGGTACTACACGCCCGTCATGATCGTTGGCGTTTGCTTTATGAGCATTGGCGCTGGGCTACTCACCACACTACAGATCGATACCCCGACAGCCAATTTAGTCGGCTACCAAATTCTCTACGGTTGGGGCATGGGTTGCGTCGCCCAAGTCCCTAATATTGCCGCGCAAACGGTCCTGCCAAAGCCCGATGTCGCCATGGGTGCATCGCTCATGTTCTTCTCTCAAATGCTTGGCGGTGCCATCTTCGTCTCTGTCGCTCAAAACATACTCACCACTCAGCTCCTGCAGCGCCTCTCGTCTGTCCCCGGCTTCGACCTTGACACGATTGATAATAGTGGCGCAACCTCGCTGACGAATCTACCCGCATCCATCAAGAGGCCTGTTCTGCTCGCCTACAACGAGTCGCTTCGACGGGTGTTCCACATGGGCCTGGTTCTCGTGTGCCTCACTATGCTAGGTGCACTGGCCATGGAGTGGCGAAGTACCAAGGACAATTTAAACAAGGAGAAAATGATGAAGAGTAATGAGGAAGCTGGAAGGGTAAACCAGCTCGATAATGAAGAGAGAGGGAAAACAGCGGAGAAAGGTATGGAGAATTAGGGCCTAACTAGACGAGGGTAAAAGTACAGAAAACGAGCTATTCACCTAGAAGAGATGGAGTAAGATAGAGCAGCCAACTACACTACTTTCTTAATTTAATTTTTGTTCTCACCAGAAGTGATACTCCAGATGCTTGTAGTTGAATCCAGCTTCAGTGACTGGCTTTCCAAGCAAGCCAGCCCCCCTCCTATCGCCGCAACTCAGCTGCTGGAACCAGAGCAGCGCCGGCTGCCCCATAACCAGCAGGGAATTTAAAGCTATCTCAAAGTAGTATCCACTGAATCAACGCCAATCTCCCGTGGTGTTGTAGGTTGCTAGTCTAGACCGAGTAAGACAATTTGGATTATCCACCAAACGTAACAATCGTTGGAGCTATTGGAACACTAGACGCCTTTTTATTTCTTAGCTAGATGATCAGGCTGAGCTGTTATCTGGGGTCAGCATTAGTCAATCGTAGCGCTGCATGAGCCAATATCCCCCTACCCTTAGTCCAATACTATTGGTATTAGTGGACAATGGTGCACATTTAATTACGATTCTTACGTGCAAACATTTATAATGTACCGAAACCCATTTTTGGGTTCAATTGCCGCTTCCGCTTCCATTATCTTGCTACACAATTCCTCCCGTGCTCCACGTCAACGCATTGACAACTTCAGCAATCCTTCATCGGTATCTACCGCCCTTACCTCGCTCGCACTATTTGGTCTTGTTGCATCAAGCCCCAATAGCGAACACGATTGAGAGATCATGGCCTATCGGACCACCGGCATTAATTACGCCAGGCTCTATGCTCCTGGCGCAGTCCCTAATAGATCGCTGTCCGTATTTAAGCTCGATAAGAGCTACGGTCAGCTTACAGACTTCTGTGGCTCCCCGTACTGTGTTATCCAAGTGCGCCTCCTCTAATTAACGAGGAAAGAAGTGACCAATACCCCTTTAAGCCTCAATATGTCGCGAACCTTTCATAATCCCTTGTTCCGACAGACTATCCGTCTCACAGGGAAAACTGAAGCAACTCTTCGCCTCTCAGTGCTCTCCAATGATTACTCGACTCGATCAACCCATCGCACCCCTCCACGGCCCACCCCCATTTTCGCAAGAAGCCAGGCGTGGCCTCCCAATTTTCTGGCTTATATGGTTCTCCCCACAACAAAAAGCCATTGCGGTTTGCCGTCATTCCATTATCAAGCCCATCCCCCAGCATCAAATGACTGGAGCCTTGGGGCTCAACGCTTGTTTTTTGGTTTGAAAACATCAGTTTGTGAAGTAGGTCGCCAATAACATCTCCCATAAGGTCCCAGTGGTCGAATTGGTATTGTTGTGCTATCAAATTGTCTCGCATCCTTGGAAAAGGAATGAAATCGATCCACGTAGCGTGGGGTCGCTGCGTCTGCGAAGGAGTCGGAACGAGACAGTGGGGAATATCCACGTCCGTTTGCATAAAAGTAACTATAGTTAGGGATGGGGGCCTGTCCATAATGTCGACCACTTCGCTACGGTCAGGCCACGGGATTATATGCGTAGCGTGTTGCGAAAGAATAGACTTGTTTGTGAAGAATCCCCTAAAGGCATTGAAATTGACCAGGTGCAGGACATGATCGGCAAGAGGAGACGGGGCCAGCAATGAGGATGGATCCGTGTTAAAGGAACTCAACATAAGGTGCAGTTGATGACCATACTTTTCGAGGTCACCGTCGCGCAGCTCCTGACATGGCCTGGGAAGCAGTGAGGTGAAGCTGCTGTTGACGTTGTTGATGTTGCCCTTAGTGCTATTTTCTACTCGAACAATCAGTTGGCCTGCTAGTGGAGTCGCCGATGGCGTAATTCCAAGCTCGTCGAGTCTCCAACGGTCAGTTTGGAATGGTTGTGGCCGTTTCTTTACAGTGGCCGTGCTTGGGTTATTCAAGCGGGCCCCTAGCAAGTGTGTCAGCAAGCCGACGCGCATATGACATCAACACCAATAAAGGCGCCCATCTTTCACCAATCGGGACTCACTGTGCTTTCGCTGATTCAATCTATTCTGGAGCTTCTTCCGGAGTTTGCCGTCGACATTGGCCGTCTCGGGATTATCGGCATCCTTTGGTTGAGCCTGCGGATGTTGTGGAGCGGACTTTGAGCGCGGCATGATGGGATAAGTCCGCAAAACGTCACAAACGGCGAATGTCTGAGCCGAGAATGCGGAGGCCCAGCGATGCTTTGTCAAGAAGTCGGGGGTTTGCGTCGCGGGAACGAGAAAGTTTGGAGTTGCTAGTCAAGAAACGGCGAAATTGTCAGCTTTAAGGAGCATCATGCTTCTCCCGCCACTGTGGGGTCGTCCGAGAGCCCCAACTAAACTAACCCAAATTTGGCAAAAATGTCAGCCAGCACAGATCGACCCTAGCCTGCATCGTAACTCCGTTATTCGCGGCAACATCCAAGGCCGTGTTAGCTAGGATCCACTGGGTCAACAAGTCGAAAATAGAGGAACATGGCGGGTTTGAAAGAGCAGAACGTCGAGTATAAAATGATTGCAGCATTCTCTCGTTGTTTGCTTTCTGTCATCACCAGTCAACACAAAGCAACTGCTTCTTCATCTCATTACTTCATCAACCCCAAAATCTTCAAATCAACTCACAATGTCTCCCTACGCCGCCGCTCACGCGAACCCTGAGGGCCCGGGTGATTCCCGTCCTACATCCCTCCAAATTGTCAGCGATAATGCCATGGAGGGCAAGCTGGTCGGAAAAGTCGCCGTCATCACTGGTGTTTCCGCTGGCCTCGGCATCGAGACCACCCGAGCACTCGCAGCGACAGGTGCAAGACTCATTCTGACTGCCAGAGATCTGGCCAAGGCCAAGACTGCCCTCGCTGAAATCTGGCAAGAGGACAAGATGGAACTCGTCGAGATGGATCAGAACTCGCTCGACAGTGTTCGAACCGCTGCAAAGAACATCCTAGCCAAGACAGACGAAATCAGCATCCTCATCAGCAACGCTGGAATCATGGCCGTTCCTGATCTCCGACTAACCAAGGATGGTCATGAGTCGCAGTTCGGCGTCAACCATCTTTCTCATTTCCTCTTTTTCCAGCTGCTCAAGCCAGCGTTGCTCAAAGCCTCTACACCCAGCTTTCAATCCCGAGTCGTCATGGTATCGGCCGCCGCACACCGAATCAGCCCCATCGGCGCCTCCGACGACTACCTGTTTCAAAAGTCAGAGTACGTGCCTTGGATAGCCTATGCACGATCGAAGACGGCAAATGTCTACATGGCCAATCAGATAGAACGAACTTACGGAAGCCTTGGGCTCCATGCAACCAGTCTGCATCCCGGAATCATCGGTACTGGCCTGTCCCAGTACATTCCAGCTGAGGTAGTGGAACAATTGACCAAGGAGTATGCCACGATAGCAAAGTCCCCAGAGCAAGGAGCAGCGACTACTATTTGGGCTGCGATTGGCAAGGAGTGGGAAGGCCGTGGAGGTGTCTATTTGAACGACTGCGCCGAGGCAGAGCGTGGTGAGGACGACGGTGTTGTCAGCAAAGGATCATATGTGAGCCATACTTATAACCCTGATGAAGAGGCCAGGTTATGGAAGGATTCCTTGAAGATGGTTGGGCTTCCGGAAGAGAACTAGGGAAGTCAGATGTATGAGGTTTTCTGATTTGAGAGCTATGGAGCTGGACAAAACCCCACTATTTCGTTATGTATCAATTCATTCAAGTTTAAGTATGTCCTATCCTACTTATCCCACTCGCTACTTCAAATTCCAGTGCTTGATGAGAATAAACATGGTACCATCAGGGAATAAATCACTAAATCAAATTGTAATATTAGGGAATAAATAGCTGAGATAAAATTTAGTATTAGGGTAAATAAATGCTAATGATCAGCCTGCCTGGATTTCCTTGCCTATATGTCATACGCAGTATATTGCTGGTAATTATCTTTTGAAACAGCTGTACACGGATGTGTGTGAACAGCAATACTCTTAGGCAGTATCTAATTTGCTCAAATGCAAGCGAATAGCAGGTTAGTTCTGATATAGAGTAGCTAACAGTGTCAATCTTGGTGATGAATATAGCCTATTCTAAGTCTCTGTGGATAACGTACGCCTCTAGATACCCTAGACTTATCATTTATAACCCATATGAATCGAGAAAAGGCTCAGAATATGGGTTGCCATTTGGAGCAATGCGGGAACTTACAAGGCAAGCAGCTGGGTTCAGAGTTTGGGGACTCCCCCACTAAGTATTTATGCTGTTACAAGTTACACGCGTGGATTAATGTGTCACTGTGTAGACGCTACATGGGCTAGGTGTAGCCTATGTTTCAAAGTTGAATGCTAGTATTGATACTGAATGGCTTCATGCCTCATCAAGATCTATTTCGCTTCATGAAGAATACAAAGAGGTGGCAAATATACCTTGCTGGTCTCCGTTAGACATCATCTCGCCCACATCATTCGTCGCGATAAACATATATAATGACAGTGTTCAAAGAAATTGACTCCACCGCTAAAGAAAATCCACAATTTCTCGTCCATGTGTCATTACCATGGGTACTTCCTTACTTCATCCTCCTCCTCGAGCTTCAACCCATTCTCAACCTGCTTCTCATGCTCTTTGTCGAGGTAATCGAGGAGAACCGTGCCGTACTTCTCCTTTCCCTTGTATACTGACACAGGACCGTCCCAACTGCGAACAGCACTTGCCAGTCTACCCGGAACGTAGTCCTCCTGGGCCATCTCCGTGACGGGCATGAAGTACGTGCGGATAGTGAAACAAACGGCACCAGTCTTGGGCAGTCTGCGGAGAGACTGTCTCTCGGAACGGAACCAGTGGTTGTCGATCGGCTTGTCCCTCTGAGCCGTGCTCCAGCTGACAGTATCGCCATCCTCATCGCCAATGCTCCAGCTCCAAGCCAACGCGTCATCGACTTGGATGAAGTAGTTGTTGCGAGTGAAGAAGGTATCGCACCTGAGACGCTTGAAGAATTTGAGCATACCAGTCTCCAACTTCTCCTTGTAGTGGGGCACATCGCCGGAGTAGTGGATGTCGGAGAGTGTCATGCCGTATTTGTCCGACAATCTCCAGAATCCTGCCAAGAGGACAGCACCAGCAAGCAAATAGTACTGTCCATCTGGTCGCTCAATCATCAGGGCCAGGTCGTCTTGCACAAGTCTGGCGCAGATGGCCATGGGATCCTCGGCAAGCGGGGTCTCCACGATGTTGAACGACTCCCCAGACCAGATGTTGTCAATTCCAACAGCAGTCCTCTTGAACAATGTAGGGTATCGACCGGGCAGGTAGTCTACCAGTTCTTGGAGAAGCTCCATGGCCGCAGGGTAGGCGTCTGGGTGCGTGTCGACACATTTACGGCCTCGGTCGGCGATACGAGCCTTCTTCTCGGCGTGGTACTTGGGATATTGGTTGTCGAGCTCAATCCATTCCTCGGGACGGATTGATCGAAGACCCATCGTGACATTGTACTTCGGGCCGTATCGGAACGCTCGGTAAGGCAGAGGCTTGGTCGTCTCGATGGACCAGTCGGGGTGCGGGGTTGGAACAGGAGTTTTGAACGTCTCGGGCGCCTTGCCAGTAGGATAGGGCACGTTGACTCTTTTCGTCTTTGCATTTCCAGTGATGCGTTGCAAAAGGGTGCTTGGCAGGCGGAAGTAATACAGAATGCCAGCCGTGATGACAAGCATCATGGCGGGCAGAACAGCGCCCACAAGCGGGACGGGAGTGACAAGAAAGTCCATCACGAGCCAGCTAGATGGTAACAGAATGGTTTGAAACGATGGTAGAGGCAGTTCACTATGGAAACCAGTGTGGAAATTAGATTAGAAAACAGGCTGATTCTCGATTAATTAAGTGATTCACATGCCGTGGCTGAGACGTTAATTATTAACCACGACAATTCACTATCGACCATTGGCTTCTGCTTAATCGCCCGCTGGAGGCCATGCTGGACCGAAACAATCTTCCTCGCTCGATACCTTCCCTATCTCCCTTTCATCCACACTCGGTTTAGCATGCTCCTCTCGGACAAGATAGACGATTCGCCATCTACGATTGGCCAGCGACGATGAGCCAGTGACGATGGCCATCGCGGGCCTCACGAGGCGGTTCTACCCCGCAGTTCCCACGACTCGACCGGCAGCGATATCCAAGATAGGGAACGCAATGCGATAGGGACGCGCTGCGGGGTCGCGATCATCGTGCCGCTAACTGTCGGTAGTTCGCGGCGACAGGCGGGCTAGGCTCGACTGGGAAATGCGATGAGGGCCGGGAACCTTGTCGGAAATGGGAATCTAGATGCGATACGAGATGCATTGCAGGATAACGATTAGATTGACGATTGGAAAGGGTCCAACATGTCCGTAAGCTGCGGGGTGGGTAAGATCTGACTGTATCCAGCTCAGAAGTCTAAGTATATGAGAGTCAATGTCGCCTCGATTAATAGCAAGTTATCATCACTCACACTCAAACACTCTGCATCTTTACATCCATCTCTTCTCAAGTCTACTCCGGTACTCTTCACTTTCTACCCTTAAAAAACAACCAATAAACCATCACCATGGTTGCCGCTATGAAGTACCACCCCAAGGCCCAGGCCGACTTCCAGATCCCGCTTCTCGCTGGTGACAACGCCTTCCTCGGCGATGTCTTCTCCAGCGACAAGACCAACCCCGAGAAGCCCATCTCCGCTGGCCTCTTCCGCCTCAAGAAGGGCGAGCCCCTCACCTACACCTACAAGTACGATGAGATGAAGATCATCCTTGAGGGTGACTACACCATCTCCGACGAGACGGGTCAGAGTGTCACTGCCACTAAGGGCGATGTCTTCTACTTCCCCGCCGGCTCCACTATTACCTTCACCACTACCGACTACGGCCTGGCGTTCTACGTCGGCCAGAGGAAGGACAGCGACTTTTAAATCTTATGACTGTTACGCATCTGTGGATATGGGATGGGAATTAGACGAATGATGAATGGGAATAGTGAAGGAACCTGGCACATAACTAGCTTTCATACATAGCAATGCATCACAATTTGCTCACACATCACTTTTGCTTCATCGTGAGTCTGAAAAAGTTGAACAACGATTAATTGTCAAAACGGAGTTTCAAGGTCCACGAGGACTTCAATCTGCCAACGCTAAAAGTACGATTCTTTTTTTCTTAAACAAAGAAAACAAGGGATGTCATCCAAACATTGTCCGCAAGTTATTATCTTCCATCACATCAACCCAGTGAACCGCAGTTGACCCGGGCATTTCATTATCATACGCGTCCCAAATCGCCTGAATAAGTGTCTTAGCCATGATGATGGGCTTCGGTGGTAAGCTGTTCTCCAAAATGCCGAGCCGCCCCGTGATGAAATGGCGCGCGTTGCTGATGTCGAGCGACATGCGCGATATTAAGGCTGGGCCCAAATCCGTTATCTGGGTGCCGTCGTTTGAGTCAATATCCAAAGGGCTGCTGTTGTCATACGGAGGCTGGAATGGCGTCTCCATTGAGTCCATGCCTAAATTCCACGAAAGGTCAAGGGTATCCATGGAAGCCTTCGTGTCGTACCGGAGTCCTGTGCTCGCCGAGATATACAACAACGGCTGGATGGCGCGACTCCCAGATGAAGGGGGAATATGCTCCAGAACCCTGACCAACCGGAGGCTGAGGGGGATGATCCATTCCTCCCATGAGATTTGTCCTCCACTCAAGATGGCAGAGTTGATCGGTAACCGCAGTGAGACCAAATCAGGGAACGTCTGGTAGAGCTGCAGCAATGACGCCAACTGGTATGCCTCGGCGATCTTAGCTAGGTGGATGTAGGGTGTTAGATCGTCGCCGGTGTCTTTCGTCTGAAGCGGCGACGGGAACTCGAGTCCGAGCAGTTGCTCCTCCAACTTCTGCGCCTCTTGGATCTCCAGAAACGCTGTTTGGAAATCCCTGCCCAAGTGCCGATGCTGCCTGAGATTCCGCCGAAAGGAACGACATAAGCGGATGGACTGAGCGAAGAGGCGCGAGGTGGGGGTAGAAATCCCGGTCCATGGGTGGGGGTTGCAGTTGATGTTAATCGGGTCCCTGCTTTCCTCGGGTCCATGTTTCCCCAGACTGCTCTGCGTTGGGTGCACACTATTGGTGCGGGTCGAGGGCTCGCCGTCGCTTACGACTGCAAGCAGCATCTCGCAGTACGTCAAGCTCTTGTTAAAAAATGTCAGAAGCTCGGCATCTTTCTCGTACAGCTCCGGCAGTCGTCGGTTCAAGCGGTCGAGGAGTATCCTAGCCTCCCGGAAGAAGGGCAAGCCTAACTGGCTTGCGTCTACCCAGCAGACAGTGGTGCCCAGACAAAATAAGGAGAAAAGGAGACCAGTGGGAATAGTATCCAGGTGAACGCGGCCCCGGATTGCCTTGACCTCGGCCTGGATGGACTCCGTTGCGGCCTGCATAAACCGGACGGCGGGCTGCCGCATGTGCGGAAGCCTCGTGGAGAGGAAGGCGGCCGACATGCTCTGGAGCGAGCTGAAGACGGAACGAGACTCATGCCACAGCTCTGTGGCGAGTCGTCGGTTGAGGTTGGCCGCCGAGTCGAAGCCCGACCACGCCGGGCAGACCTGTTCGAACCAGTTGCTTATGAGAAGCGACGAAGTGTCCGTGATAGCAGTTGGTACAAAGGTGGGTACCTCGTGAAGCCGCTGGGTGGCTATGAGACTCGACGTGGTTACATCGCGCTCTGCATCTCGGCAAAACCGTGACGATGACGCCCTCCTGGAAGTGGGCCGTGGGACGGATGTCCGGCGTGGAGCCTTCTGGCGGGGGCTGACGGGCTCTCCAGAGTCTGCCGCGACGGGCAGCGGATTGTCATCTCGACTCCTCTTGCCGCCTGTTGCACTTGAAACCGACGCTAAGTTGTTATCGGGCGACAGAGACTCAGTCTCACGGGGCCGTTGTGGCAGCGCCGCCACGCCGGGCTCGGTGATGGCGGGCCCAGTGATAAGAAACAAGCCCTCTGCGGCATTTCCCTCCGACTCAGGGCCATCTGCCGCGGCGTCGTGGGAGCCCGGCTGGTGCTTGAAGGACCATTTGAACTCCCGCCAGTAGCCGCCGCACTTGATGCCCTTGCGCGTGCACCGGAGGCATTCCGGCCTCGTCTCGTCGCATTTCGTCTTCTGCAGTGTCAGCGGCGGTCACTGGGAGCGACCAAGCGGAGGAGAGGGCCATGGCCATACGTGTTTGGCCTTGCACGTGAGACACCCCGCCCGCGATCGGGGGACGGTGCCAGCCCGCGGCTTGAATGCAGTGAGGCTGTCGTCGACTTTGGAGTGTCTTTTGTTGACCATTATTGGGCCCTGGGAGGGACTTGGTGGTGGACTTTTTGAGGTGGACTTTGG